>JAENPR010001481.1:0-149644 GCA_018135685.1 Themeda triandra | reverse complement strand
TTAGAACATTCTTGAGGGAGCTTGAGCTAAACACAACATAGCTAACCCCTACCATCCTCAAACCAGTGGTCAAGCAGAGACCTCCAATAAACAGATCAAGAACATCTTACAGAAGACGGTCAACGATATGGGGAAAGGCTGGAAAAGTAAGCTTCCCAATGCACTCTGGGCGTACAGGACTGCTTACAAAACCCCTATCGGCATGTCACCATTCCAGCTCGTGTACGGGAAAAGTTGCCACTTGCCCGTAGAGCTCGAGCACCGAGCGTATTGGGCTATCAAGAGCTGGAACATGGACCTCAAATTAGTCGACAGAAATCGTCAGCGACAGATTTCTGAACTGGAAAAATAGTGAGAAAAGGCTTATCATAGTGCCAAGCTCTACAAAGAGCGGACAAAAAGATGGCATGATCACCGAATCAAGCTTAAAACCTTCAAGCAAGGCGACAAGGTCTTGCTGTTCAACTCAAAGGTGAAATTATTCGGTGAAGGAAAGCTGTGGAGTAAATGGAAGGGGCCGTACACCGTCATCGACACATCGTTCCATGGAGCGATCATGATGCAAGATGATGACGGCAACATCTTCAAAGTTAACGGTCAGCGTCTCAAATCTTTCCTTGAGTCATCTTGAAATTTAAATTTCGGCGAAGAACTAGATCGAATAGATTTAATTATGCCTTGAAAAATATTGCTTTTGCATATTATTATTTTTAGGCTAATTATTCTATTCTTTCTAACCAAAAATATTTTTCAAAATAATTTTCTTTTATCAAAATATTCCAAAGATTTATCTCTACATTTCTTGTCTTGTTATAAATGCTGACTATTTCAAATAAATATTTTTATAAAAATATTTTCCCAAAAATCCCCTTAACTCCATCCTTTCCCCATTTTCAAAATTCTAGAGTTAAGAACGAGCTTCGATCGCGTAGCAAAACGAATCACTGAAATTCATGATCGCCAAAGCGCGGGAACGAACATGGATGAAAACCGGGGACGAGGCGCGGTCGCGCTGGCGGGCCCGTGCCCCTGGCGCGGCCGCGCCAGCCAGCGGCCCGTCCGGCCCCGATTTTTGCCACCTGATTCACAGCCCGGCTCTGATGCTCACCATATTGGGATTGATACTGCTGCATTCGCGTGATTCAAAGAGGATGAGCTCACCTATAAATTAAGCCCTCTCCCCCTCTCTTTTCTTCACAAGCTCAAAGCAAACCATTTCTCTCTTGCTCTTCCTCATACCACCAGCAAGTTCTTCATCCTATCAAGTAGCAATGGCCCTTGTCCCTTTTGATAAGGAGGAAGCTCTCTCCTTTGCCAAGAACTACTTAGAGAAGAGAGAGAGAGTTGAACGTTTGTCGGCACCTCTTGCCATTGAAGCTCCACCCATGGCGCCAGCAACAAGGGCGACGAAGGCCACCTCGGTGGACAGCCGCCCAACCAAGCGATCCAAGCTCTCATCTTCCAAGTCCTCTTCCTTCAAAACCCCTGTCTTTTCCTACACCGTTCAAGGAGTTGATCGGCCGGAAGGAGGGCGTAGAAAAGGACTTGTGGGGAAAACGGGGAGCCCATATCCTGGAGCCCCTCGCCTTGTGTGTGACCCCCCGGTCCAGGGCAACCCACTGGTTTCTTTGGTGAGGAATTACCTCAATTGAAAGGACCAACTAGGGAGGAGCTGCACAAGAAGATCAAAGAGCTTTCTAGTTACATCCGCTATCTCCGGGGTAGGCTCGCGGAAGGAAGCACCGCTGAAATCATGTTAGGACAAGAAATCGATTCCTGTCATACAGATATGTATGAGGAATTAGAAGCGGTTGCTAAGAAGCTAGGAGTTGCGCAGGTCCTTGAGCACCCTCTCTAGAGTCATCCGCTCCGCTAAATAATTAGGCGCACGTTTAAAATTCAGCTTGTTGCATTTCCCTTCCAATTTATGATTGTAATATGCGCCTATTGTATCAATATTTTATAATTCAATATATATATATTTGTGTTCTCTTTTGTGCACACTTGTTTTTGTCCTATATGTTGCACGCAAAAATCAAAAGGACAGGTACAAAAACAAGTGTGGGGGAGGCCACCCCGACCTGAGAAGAAAATGCACAAAATTGCGCGTCACGGTAATTTTCGGTTTGTGCATCTTCTCTTTCCCTACAATTACTTTTATTCTTCCTAGAAATAAAATGGTGTATAATTAAAAATGTGGCTGCTCTACCTCTGTGTTCACTGATTGATAGCGACTTGCATACTTTTTATTCCTCGCTAAAATTCCTTTTATCCATGAACAACTTATTAATAGGAACCCCATGCTTATCTAAGTTATTGACGGTTGTGATATAGTAGGATGATATGATACTTGTTTATCTCTTGCAGTAGACTTGGGTTTTTCTTTGCGAAAATCTAAAAACTTATAGCATGTTCCTCAAGTGATGATCAAATTCCCACCAGAGCCAAAAATATTCGTGTTACATTTATAAAACCTGCCACATAGCTGTTTATTCTTGTATTGAGTTGTGTCAGGCTTTGAGATCTATGTGAGATAAGTTTCATATCCCCAAGATCGAATATCACACGCACCCATGTTGGCAAATCCTATGCCTAACAGATATAATCCGCAAGCGTACGGATGCCGATGTAGCTTTCACCCGGGAGTATTCCAAGGTATCGTATTTATCCACAGGGAACACGAAGTGTTCTAATCTAAAGCCAGGTAGTCAAGGAGTGGTTTAGAAAGGGTAGACATGTTCTTGGATAGTGGAGCTAAGGTACTATGGATAACTGAGCAAAGAGCGATCACTAAAGTCTCTACTTCGGGCGCCTGGGACCACCCTACTCAAAAGAAACCGGCCAGCCCCACTCCTAGGTCCTACGTGACGGAACTAACGTGGTGGAATACGTAGATCGGACGGGCCGTCACCACTCCGCCGACTACCACCGCGCGATCCGTTGAACTGAATGCGAGACCCGGGGTAATTACTAGCCTAGACCCCACGTCCACACTAATAATTACTACCTTGCTTACTATAGATAAGCAAGGCACTCACACAATATATACTAGGCAATAAATAAATACTGAATAGTAAATACTAAGTAGCAAGCAAGGAACCAGTAAATACTTTAATAATAACTGAATGCTCAAATAAATATTCGCACCTTAGCCAAACTTACAGAACCTGGAGAGGAAGAAGGCAGAAGAGACTCCGACAGGCCCGGATCTTCTCCCGAACTCGCCTCTCTACAACTGGAGGAGGGAAACCGCCAGAGGGACACTACTACTAATAAAATGAGAGTGTAGCTCTATGTAGAATGTAGGTGTGTGTTACAAGTGAGGTAGAGGGGTATTTATAGTGGAGAGGTGGAGTAGGTGGAGTAGGGGCTACTCCACCGCCACGTCATCGATCCGTGTGCCCTCCACCATGCGCCGTTGGATCCACCGACCCTCCAAACCGACTTGAATGGACGTCGTGATGAGCCGCCAACGCCGGTGGGATGCAACCGACCAAAGGTGGGCCCACATCCCAGGTCGGCCGACTGGGTTTGACTGCTGTAGTGGGCCCACCAACCTTCTAGAAGATCCCGAGGTCGGGTGGGATGCTTGGCAAGGTGAAATCCCACCAAAGACCGGTCGGCCGACCGGGCTTCGTCACGTGGGCCCACTACCTTGCTCCACCGCTTTCCCCACATGTCATAGAGTGTGTCTCCCGATTTGAGCTCATTTGGACTCTTGGTTGCTTCCATGTGAACCTATGGATCCATGTGGTACGATATTGGTCTTTGCGAGGAAGAACACTTGTGATCCAAAGGTGGCACTTGCTTGGGACTGTATTGGGGTGACTCTGGTGTTCTGGCAGAGACCGAGATGGTCCAAATGGTAGGTCGGTCGACCTACCTTTGGTGGATCCAAAGGGCCATCTTTTGCAGGTAGCTTCACCATGCAATTCTAAGCACAATGGTGGTGTTGGACCCACAATTGTCAGGTCGGCCGACCTGACCATTGTGCCCATCTTTTGCCCACTGTCTTCGAGGTCGACATTGATGAATGTGGAGTTGGTTTGTCCATTGGCCATCTTGGTTGGTGGTTCTATCTTCATTTGGAGCTTCCAGACACTGGAAAGTACCTATTCTGAGTGCTGCATCCAAATACTGACATGTACATGTGGAACCTAGTTATTTGTACCTATGTCACTATTTGTTTGGTGGTTTCCTTCTAGAAAGAACACTTTGTTGACAGTTTTAATGGGGTAAAAACAAGCAATATCTACTGTCAACAAGGAGCTTCTTCATCCTAGTTACAAGTGAGGTAATCCAAGCTTCTCCTACTACTACTATGCAAGAGAGAAAAAGGAAATATTTTTGGGTTTTTGGTTTTATGGCTACTACTAAGCTAAGCTTGAGAAGAACTTGTAACACCAGAAAAGATAATGTGAGCTCAAGATGGTTCTATAGGTTTGGGTGTGAAACTAAACTCACATTACAAAGGTAAGGACAGGGGGAGAAAGGTAAGTGGAAATCCCCCAAGCTTGGGATCCGGCCGACCCCCATCGAGCACTTTGAAATTGCTTTCAACTTGGGACAGGGAATCTTGCATCGTGTTTGCAAAAGTTTTCAAAAGATGGTCCAAGTGGGGGTCGACCGACCCCCTTCCTAGCCCTCTAGAACTTTAAATGAGTTGTGTTGGTTGTCTGATAAAGAGAGGGCTAGGCATGGACCAAAAGTTTTGAAATTTTCCAGAGATTCCCTTGTCTAGTGCTTTGTAACAGAGAAAAGATGGATGGCAAAAGTGAGACATGTGCAAAGTGATTCCCATGGACCATGGGAGCACTCAAGCATGCCTTGATGTCCACTTTGTGGGTTTGTGCTTGGTGGCTTGGTCCCACGAGTATTTAGGATGCAAGAGGAGCATCCTATGCTAGAGTGATTTAGCAAAGGGACCAACTCTTTCGACTTTGCTAGTGTGTCAAGCATAGGATTTCTAGATGTGGCAAATGGGAGACAACAGGTTGCTCAGGGGCACCATGATGGGATCGACCGACCCCTACATGTGGGCCCCAGAGGCACAACAATGCTGCTCTTGAATCCTAGCATCTAGCCAAAGTGAAATGAGTGGCAATGGGTCCAATGGTGGGGTCGGCCGACCCCACCTTGGGTGCTCCACCAGCTAAATTTATCACTACAAGTTGTTCTCAAGATTTTTATTACCTATGGCTAATTGTTAAGTTTAAATAAAAAGTGCAGAAGTGAAAGTAACATGCTATCGAAAAGGGAAGAGATAAAAAGTGAAAAGTCTAGGCTATCTCCTAGCAAAGTGCTATTGTTTTAAGTCATAAGCTCGACTATGGCGTTGCAAGAGTTGTGCTACTTCAACTACGAGACTTGCAAAACTTGTGATACACAAACACATCCATAACCATCCTTTTGAAGTGTTTGTGACTTGCTAGCTTAAGGATGGTTGTGTCTCGTGTAGGTGCGAGAGAGGACAGAGTGGTGACTTTGGAGAGTTCTCACATGAGCATGGATCCTCTAAATGTTCCAAGGCGAAACCTCCCCGCCATTAGCACGATCTTCCTTTTTAAACTCCAAAGTTGATTCCTCGGAATGCCCATTGGCCAAAGTCTTACCTCCTTGAACAATGGTTGATTCAAGTCTCCGCGAGAGAGATTGACATAGCCTCTTCCTTTGCATTGGAACTAGGTTTGGATTCTACCGTATGGATGGTGTGATCCAAACAGATATATAATCCTTACCTATGGCCAATTCCAAAGCCGAACTTCCTAGATCATTTTCTATGATTGACCTTCCTATGAATGTGAGATGAGGGGATAGTCCCGGAAGGTCAAAGATGTGGAAATCTAGGTAGATTCTAAGGCCATTTATCACAACGGAATATCTCTAAGAACTCCTTCACAAGTCAAGAACATGGCCGAAGGAAATTCAAGAAGGCTTCCCGATTGTGATAAATGTTCTTGAGAGGATTTATCTAGGACAAGGGATTGAGGAATGATGTTGATCCCAAGGCCGGGTTCATAGCAAAACTCTCCACGTATGCCCATGATGTTGCAATTAATCCTCCTAACATGATCAGGCATCTTGACAATTTTGGTGGATGATTTTGCCTCGTCCACCCATTCTTGACTCATAACGGCAGACAGATTTTCTATGTGCTCTAAATGTTGCCGTTGGTCTTTTCTATCGGGTTCTTGGACGAATGGCACCCATGCCTTAAGTGCTCTCCCTCTAAAGATTTGTTGATGAATTCCCGTAAGAATGGGATTCATCATGATGAGGTTTATGGGATGGAGCAAATGGGTTTTTATCGGATCAAGGATAGGTTCGGGGGTTGCGTCAAGAAAGGACACATGAGAAGAGTTGATTGATTTTGATTCAAACATTTGTGGCTCTTCTTGTAAAGGATCACCGAACACTTTTCCTTGAAAAGTTTCTTGTATTCCAAACTCCCCAAAAGTTCTCTCTAGGACCCATGAGTTCGAGATATCTTCCAAATCGAATCGAAGGAAAGATCATACTCAAAATCAGCGCGTAAATAAAAGGTTGAATTTCTTCTTCCTTTTGAGGATTTGGGATATGAGGTGTAGGTTCGAAGGCTGGTTCGTGGGATGTGTGAATTGTGGATTCAGCCATCGAAACACCTTCTTCGACCTCGTGGCGCCAGTGTGTGTGTTTCTCTTCCAATGGGTGGTTCAACGCATTACCAAAATCTTTAGATAATAGATCATTGTAACACTCATAGGGGGAGAAACTTGGGCGATAACTAAGGTCGAATTTAAGTTTAAGACTAGGTTCGGGCAATGATTCGAAGGCGGGCTCAGAAGGAGGGTCTATGGATTTAAACTCTACAAAGCCGTGGCTCTTCCTTTATTGGCTCTTCTGGTACTTCATCGGGAAACTCATCATGAATCCCGGCGTAAGGGGTGTTCTCGAGGATCTTATCAAGAATGGTCCTCCCTTCCCCTCGATAGACAAAGGAAAGCTCCTCTAGATGATGTGTCAAGGAATTGGGCGTAATCCTCGCTAAGACCTATGTAAAAATGCTGTAAAAGCATTGGGTCCGGGATAGCAAGGTCGTGGCCGATGATACGAGGTCTCTAAATCGGTCCCATGATGCACCAAGAGACTCCTTCTCCTTTTGCTTAAAGGCTAGAACCTCCAATCGAAGACGGACAACTCGAGAGATAGGGAAGAAAGCTAGGCAGAATTTGGTCCAAGTGCTTCCCACTCTCCATGCACACTCTTTACGTGACGAGCGTACCAATGTTTAGCCGCCCCGTCAAAGAGAACGGGAATAGCTTCCATTTCAAGGTATCTTGTGTCATGCCTTGGATGTGAAGGCACGAGCACAAGTGCTCAAATTCACGTAGATGAGAGTACGGACTCTCGTCTTCGCTCCCGTAAAATGGGTTTGCCCGAACCATCGCTATGAAACCAGGGCGGAGCTCATAGCGGCAGCCAAAATGGCTTTGTTTGATTTAGGTGGCTCCAAACTATCGCCCTTTGGAGCACCATATTCAAAGAGGGGTTTTTGGTCCATGATGTGTATGAATTGATGGATTGGGTAAAGGATGGATGAATGGTTTGATGAACTACAGGACCACTAGGTTCTAGATCAAAAACAGCTACCATTCCCTGGCAACGGCGCCAGAAAGCTTGTTGGCAAATCCTATGCCTAACAGATATAATCCGCAAGCGTACGGATGCCGATGTAGCTGTTGACGCAAAATGTGACCACCCTGCGTCTCACACACAGCAAGCCGGAAAGCCTAGCTTCAACGGTGCCCGGCGTCCGAATCCGGTATGGCGTGCAATCGATTTGACCTAAAAATCGACAAGGGATAAAACAAGAAGATCATAACCGGAACGTGCTTTAAGTGAGACCGACAATTCCATCTTTACGGCCCCGGGCCACTTACGACGACACATAGCTATAGAAGCTATCTCCGCCAACAAGATTGCGCTTCATTCGGCTAAAGTAACATGACTGATGTAAACAGAACGATTTTGCCGAATACAGTAAATGAAGACATGTTTGAACAAGATTAAATCATTAAAGCGTGTCAAACTCTATCTCAAGTTTAAAGCATCATCAAGCACTAATAACTAAAGATAAGTAACTTATAAATATAAATCTACTAAATAACACATGCATAGTGCTATTTCAACTAGTCTGCCGCACGTCTAGCCTTCATAAACCCGTCGAGCATAAACCCAAGCAAGCTAATCCACCGCGTGATACCACTCACTATGAATTTACACCACTCCTTACTACTAGATCAATCCACCGCATGATACAATCTAACAATAAAGAGCTAAAAGCACGTGATTACCTAACAGATCTATAAACCCACGCTACATGTATAAACATAACCGTATCGGCAAGATTGCCGAATCGGGGTCCATGAAGAAGGAACAAACAAGTAACATGTAAAAGGAGCCTATCAGATTAAACCGATCTCTAGTCCACCGGATGACTAGCTCTAGAGTAACCCAAAGACCTCGCATCCCGCACGATACCCAAATTCCCCGTCAAGGCTTATCTACATCTAACGTGAATGAACCTGCAACACGTGACAATCTAGATCGATCTAATTCGGCTATATGAACTTGATCTATTCGATATTGAATAAGCATGAAAGGAACGATCAACAAGCCGAAAGAGCATCAATCTAGATTGGGCAAAAGAGTGTTGCAAGTAATTAAACATTAAAATAAAGCATGCAACACGTGGTAACTTAATGAATCTATTAGATCTTGCCAAATCTAAAAGAGCCGATAACTATCTCACTTACACTAAGCTATCAAGCGGACGCCTGCCGCACGGCCATCTAGTCGAGATAAGCAAAGCACAAGCAAAGACTTCTTGTTGTCAGCGTACACCCGCGCACGGCCATCCCGTCGAGACAAACAAGACTACTTGCATCACATCTAAATCCACCGCATGATACTAGACATGATAATAAGGTTGCCGGGACTTACGGAGGTCGACGGATCGATTGGCCCTCTCGAAGAACTCGACGACACGACTAAAGGACTCGAAAGGTGGCGCGTAGCCGGTTGTATTGATTTGGTTGTGAACCCTTATTACAATGGTCGAGGGTTTATATTTATACCCCGACAGTAACATGAGTCCTAAGCACTTACGAACTATTTAAACAAAATTGGAAAGACCGTACACGCTAACTCTATCCATAATCGGAGTCCTTAATTATCACGACTCCCTCCCTTTCTGGCCAGCTTCATCTTTCCTTCTTTCGCCTTCAAATAAAGCCGTTACCAACCACTTGATCATTTGCCGAACACATGGAAATTAGCCGACCGCATACGCACTTGCCGAATTGCTCTCTCTGCTCCTTGCGGGCCCACCCGTCATATTCCCGACCAAATTCGGTGTTAACACATGCCCCCTCAATTTCGAGATAAAAGGATTTTATTTCGAAATTGACCGTCGCTTTCGCCTAGGTCATCACCGCTAACGCCCTCGCAGCCGCCACCTAAGATCTACGTCGCTGTTTCAATGGCGACGGAGACTTCAAACAGCTCCATCATGGCAACAGGAACCCAAGAAGAATTTCTAGAGGTAACCCTACCTGCTTTACTTATTCGGCAATTTTCTTGAACCACTTCTTTGATTCATTTGCTTCAATTTCTTCTTAAAGGAGATGAAGAATGAGATCTTGATCTCCAATCTTGCGTGTCCTGGATCGTTTTTTCTTGGTCCGATGGGAGACCCTAATCCGAGGGATTTCATTGAAAGGGAAACTTTGAGGATCCCATTTAAATCTAGGATTTCCCCCTCAAATAGATGGCCAAACACTTTCAAGACCTGGCCCCTTCCTTCAATCACAGGATGGCGTGATTGGTACCGCAGGATGCAGTCCAGGAACAGCGATTTTTGGGAATCTCAAGATATTCAGCACTGTTTGGAGCTTTCCTTAGCCGAAATGCCGAGAAATGACTCCCTCTTGATAGCTGCTTCCCACTTCTGGTCTGATGCTGTCAATGCATTTATCTTTGGTCACGGCCCCATGTCAATCACTTTATCAGACATCTTCATGATGACCGGTTTGAATATCACCAAACCAACCTACCCCTTCAAATATAAAAGCACTAGCTCACAGAAGGCAGTCAAATCAGGAGGAGGTTGGGCCAAGTATGTTCAGACTTATGCTTCAACTGGCTCTGTGTCTGATAAAGAGTATAGAGCTTTCATGAACATGTGGTTATGCAGATTTATCTTCTGTGGTAAATCCAATGAGCCCACTCTGAATCACATAGTGATGGCTGAAGAATTAGCTGCAGGCAAGCTGATCCCTTTGGGCAAATATCTGCTGGGAGCATTCTACCACATGATGCATCAGATCACTGTTCAGATGAGGAATCAGGGTGAAATCTCCTGTGTTAATGGACCATGGTGGCTTCTTCAGATGTGGTTGCAACTATATATGCATCAGATTGTCTCTGTAGATCTCCACAATCTGAACTTTCCTTCAATCAACTACGCTGAAGGTGAAGACCCCAGATACAAGTCTTGTCAGACTTATGGAGAAGCTGCATCTTCAATCACCATTGACTTGGACCTGGGCCATCTTTTCAAGATCTTCTATAAGGGATTCAACCACTTGATCTGGTTTCCATACAGAGAGAATGAAAATCTAACCCTCCCTTGCAGATTTAGCTATGAGCTGGGCTGCATAGATGATGATTCCAGGGACATTTTTAATTCCTTCATCAAGCCCTGTGCCCTGCCAGCAGAATTTCACCATGGCCGGATGATAAGTTCAACTTATGAATTCTACAACCCAAACATGGTTGCCAGGCAGTTTGGACTTGGCCAATTGCCCCCAAGGCCATATTTCTCAAATATCATCAGGCCCAGGGAGTCTTTGCTGAATATCACCGAGGCCAACAAAGTCTTCAATCTTGGATGTAAGCTTCCAATGATATGAACCCAATCCTCTGGTGATAATTGAAGCTGCTCATCCCTCATTCACCCTTCGGTGGCAAGAATGGCATTCTCATATCTTTAAAGCACAAGTCCATCCTTTATGCCAAGTTTTAATGCCTTCATTCTCTTCTCGATGATGAGGTATGCTTTTATAACTACCTTTTATTTTATGTCTCTCGCTTCCGTTTCGAAAACATCCTTTTGAACAGACAATGCTCCTCCAAGTCCTCCGGAGGTTCAATACGGCAAGCTGGCCCTAATGCCGCCTGGGGCATGATGCTCCAAGTTTAACAAGTGTTTAACAAGATACCTGATGATGACACAAGGCTCTGAAGGACCTCAAAAGAAAAACTCCTTCTTCCCCTATCAAGGACACTACAATTCCCAAGAAAACAAGATCAAAGAAAGCTAAGCCACTCCCTCGGTATGAATGTTTTTGACCCTTTATCTTCCATCTCGTAAATGTGTTTGCACTTATCACTTTCTTTCAACAAAGTGTGCCAACCCTCAAAGTCCCGACAGGCGGTAAATTTGGAAGATTCTCCGAACATTCCCGCTAACCAAGCAGATGTCAATGAGTCTGTCGATCATCCTGGTGCGTATCTGTACTAGAGCCTTTTCTTGTTCTTCCATTTGCATACCAGTCTCATTTTTATGCCTCGACTCAGATGAACAAAGAGAATCAGAAGAAATTCCTCTCCATCAGACAAATGAACAAGGAGAAACCCCTCTCCAAGAGCTTCAAGTTTCAACAACTTTGATAATTCAGGATGTACCAAGCCATGATATTGTCAATCCCGAAGTGACCGTGGCATCAACCACCCAACACATTGATGTTACTCAGAGGCAATCGATCAAGTAACCGCCGAAGAGGTATTATTCTTACTTCACTCGGCTATTTTTCACTTCGTACCGAATCACTCGGCTAAACTACCTTCCTTGTTTATCAACAGGATATTGCTCACCCTCAAGCCAGTTTTCCCTTATCGTCAAGAGTATGCTGGGACAAAGATGATGAAGCTTCTTCTAACCAAAGAATTATCATCGAGAGTCAAGCCAAGCTAAAGGATATAATCTCATTTCGAAAAAGGATATTGTTGCTTTGGCCCAAGATTCGACAAAATAAGGGAAATAGCGAGCTTATTGATCAAGAACTTCCTTCTAATCTCAAGGCCGCCATAGATGCTTTATCACACCTTGATGATCACTTTGTCGCTATCAAGAGAGCACACAAGAATATGTCCACCAAAGTTGATCTCGGAGAAAAGAAAGGTGGCCAAGGAACAAAGAAAGCCAAGGAGCTCTACTCGGCATCAAGTCAACCGAGCACCTTTTGAGCACCTTAGAACCGAGCTGCAGGTCATGAGAGAAGAAAAACCAAACTTGAAGCTCAATTAGCTCAACCGAACGCCAACATTCAATCTCATGAAACTAAGCTCGCAAATCTGCCATCTCTTGATTCGGCTAAATCCAAAATACAATCGCCATCAAGGAGACGCGGCAAATCAAAAGCAAACTGTCCAACATCCAAGACTCAAGAAGAGGACAAAAAGCTCTTGATGAAGCCAACCGAATCAAGATTGATGCTCTTGCTGTTATCAATTCTTTCCTAGATGTATAGATGCTTGGCTGGTACTTGAAGATGTAGACACTTAGGTTTGACCCTGTCATACATGAAAACAATTCCTTTTCTCTTGAAAAGTAGATAATCTTCATATTTTTCTCTTTCTTCTCTGCTTCTGTTATCATCTTGGCTCTTCCAATCTCAACTGTACTCTGTGCGTTTTAACCGAATGTAACTACTGCTGCCTCAAGTGCTCATTTAGCCGAATAGCCCTCATCAGCTTATTCAGCCGACCGAGTGTATGGTAACTGAATCGTCAGCGGTGATGGGCTCGGCCCAACTCAACATCGGCCCATAAGTGTGGAAACCCTATTCTGTCGCTTGGCTTTCCCGCAGTCATCGCCACGGCTCCCACGTTCATAAATAGGACCAGTCGGCTCCCACCATCATCACATCAAGCACAAGCAGTTGCCATCATCGTCAATCTCTTCCACTTCCTCTCTGCCTTCAAGCCCCCAAAAGCCCCAACCACCACCAATGGCAAGCGGCGGCGATCGCAATAAGCGTCCTGCTCAGGACGAGGCGGAGGGAAGCAGCAACCGGCGCCGGCGGTGAGATCTTCAAACCCTCGAGTTGCGCTAGTTGATAATTTTTACCCGATTTGGGTCTTTGCCCCCTTGCAGTTGTTCATCTTCTCGATCTGTTTTGAGGGCCGTCGGGAACACCGGCGACTACATCGCCAACGTCCGGAGGCGGGTCGCCGGCCGGCACCCACACTCCTCCTTCCGCTTCGCTCCCCGCTCTGCGGCGGACGCAATGGAGGGAAGCGGCCGTGGTGGTCGCCGTCTGCAAGAAGAGATAACCTCCCTATCTTGTTTGCGCTTTCTTCTTGTTTAGCCGATCTTGATTGCACCTTGTTTGTAGGACGGCGAGGATCAGCACCGGCCAATGGCGCTTCCCGCGCCGGCCGCGGTGCCTCGACGCTCCGCCCTCGCGCCCGGCTCCGGCCCGGCCCGCTCCTCGCTCTCTCCGCATCGGCCTCCGCCTCGGCCTCATCGGGGTCGGCTCCTTCGTACGTTCCCATATGGGAGAGGAACGACGAGGAGATCCCGCCGCATGCCGCTACGATGCCGCCGCGTACCGCCGCGAGAGGGATGAGGCGATGGAGCTTCTTGGTGAGGAAACCAAGAAGTTCGGATCGCCCACTGGAGTTGGAGGACAACCGCCGGCAGATGAGCGAGGCCATCACCGCATTTTTGCTCTTTGCCAATCGCTTTTGATTCCCGTTCTCCCCGATCCGTCTCGCTCACCGATCCATCTTATTCTTTCCTTGCGTAGACCTCTCCGCGAGCCGGAACGCCCGAAGGTGGCGGCGACGGCGGCGGCCAACCACGTGAACGCCCGGGGAGCGACTCCCGGCGGATCGCCTTGAGGCGATTCCCCGGTCGTTGACCGGGTTGCCCTCCATGGCGTGCGCCTCGGCACCTCCCTTGGCTCGGCGGGATGTCGTCCCGGACCGGGACGACTACGCTCCGATGCCGACCGCTTCCGCGGCGGGCTTCCCCACGAGGTCGACGACATCGAGGGCCTCCCGGG
Organism: Themeda triandra; assembly: GCA_018135685.1. Lineage (NCBI taxonomy): Eukaryota > Viridiplantae > Streptophyta > Magnoliopsida > Poales > Poaceae > Themeda > Themeda triandra. Next base: position 135,533 of record JAENPR010001481.1, on the reverse strand, counting down.
CGGGGTACGACGCCCACGCCGACGCCATGGCCAACGCCACCAACCCGAGTCTGTCCTCAACAAGCTCTTCAATGAAGAAGAGGAGTAGCTTGTATTAGGATTGGCGCGGGTTGTAAATAAAATTTTAATGAAGAATGCCGGTCCTCTTCTTGTTCTTGCTTGTCTCGTGATGACATTCGTCTCGTTGCATTTGCTTCTTTGCAAATTTTTCCTTAGCTAGAACTCGACGCAACACTCTTCCCGAACGAAAACTCTCGAATCGCATGACATCATTTTAGCCGATTAGATCTCGCCTGTTCCATGACTTGACGGTTTGTAGCGTAGTACTTCAATTCCCTTTATCTTCTCCCGATAAACTTATCGCTTGAGAGATAAGATCAAACTGTTCACTTATACTTTTAAAAATTGACTAAAGGCGATACAACTGTATCGGCTATTTTTGTTCTGAAGACGATACACACGACATCGGCTATCTTTCCACTAGAGGCGATAATATTATCGGCTATTTCTCTCCAACTTCTTTCCTTTGCTCAAGGCGATTTTATTCAATCGGCTATACCACGCTTATGTCATAGTCACAATTAAGATCCAACTTCGATACTTGGATAAAACTTAAGGTATCGCCCATTGATGGCTCTAGTAAGTTCTTCTCCAAACAGCGTCTTCAATATATATGCATTGCCAGTGCACAACCGACAACCCGAAAAGGTCCTTCCCAATTCGGAGACCATTTGCCGAATATTCTATCTTTGGTACCAATTGGCAATATCGTCTTCCAGACCAATTCTCCTTCTGCAAACTGTTTAACCTTAACTCTCTTGTTGTAGTACTTGGCAACACGCATTTTATTCTTCTCGATGTTCTCTAAAGCTTTCAGACGAATCAAATGCAAATCTTCCAATTCATCCATCATCAAATCCTTATAATCTTTTTCTGTCAGGTCCTTTTGTAACTCAACTCTCCTTGATCCTGACTGCAACTCCCAAGGCATTATAGCATTGTGTCCATAAACCAACTCATATGGGGATACTTGTGTGGATCCATGGCAAGCCATTCGGTAAGCCCACAATGCTTCATTAAGGACCAAGTGCCATCTCCTTGGCTTCTCATCAATCTTCTTCTGGATAATCTTGATCATGATCTTATTTGACGCTTCTGCTTGGCCATTGGCTTGTGCATAATAAGGAGAAGAATTATACAAATTTATCCCCATGCTTTCGGCAAAGTCACAAAACTCGAAGAAGTGAACCGAGTACCCCGATCGTTGTAATGGTTTGTGGGATCCCAAACCTATGAATTATATGTTCTTTGACAAAACTGATCATATTTTCTCGATGTGACCTTTTTCAAAGGGATAGCTTCAACCCATTTGGTGAAATAATCATTGCCAACAACACAAATTTGTGTCCTTTGCTAGATGGAGGATTGATCTCATCCAATTAAATCTATACCCCATCCTTTGAACGGCCATGGTTTGATTATTGGATTTAGAGCAGATGCAGGTGCCCTTTGAACATTACCAAATATCTGACAATCTCGACACCCTTTGTAATATTCAAAGCAATCTTCCAACATAGTCGGCCAAAAGTACCCTGTCCTTCTAATTATCCATTTCATTCGGTAGGCCGACTGATGTGCACCACAAGCTCCTTCATGGACTTCAAACATAATCTTCTTAGCCTCTTCTTGGCTCAAGCACTTGAGCAACACTCCATCTATAGACTTATGGTACAACTGATCATCAAGAAGTACGAATTTAAGGGCCTTATACCTGAGCCTTCGGGAAACTTTTTGAGATGGGTCTTTCAGATAATTGATAATGTCACTTCTCCAGTCATCACTTATCTGATCAGAATTGAAAGCATCTTCTTCTGCTGTATAGACTTCATGATTTTCCCGATATCCAGAGGCCGCTTGAGCTAATTTATTTGCTTCTCCATTGTGCTCTCTCGGGTATATGATGCAAAGTAACTACGAAAAGCTTTTCGAAGTTCCCTACACTGTTCATGGTACCCTTGCAAGATATCATTTTTGCATTCATATTGTCCCGTCAACCGATTGATCACCAATTCGTAGTCACCAAATACTTCAATAGCAACAAATGACCTTCACTTCTATCAACAAAGCCCTCTAAGCAAAGCCTCATACTCGCTTTGATTGTTAGTGACAGGATATTCAATTGAAAAAGCAAACTCAAATGTCTTTCCACGTGGAGATATTAAAAGAATACCAGACCACCACCTTTGTCACATGATGATCCATCAAAAAATAATGCCCACGGGGCAATGTTAATCATATCAACAGATAAATCACGATGTTGAGTAATAAAATCGGCAATTGCCTCGTCCTTTCACCGCTTTTGCCGACTCATACTTTAAATTAAACTCGACAAAGGTGCTAGTACCCATTTGCCGATTCTTCCATTTAAAATCGGCATTGACAACATGTGTTTAATTACATCAAAACTAGATATCACCACACATTCGGCATTTAACAAATAGTGCCGAAATTTGGTGCATGAGTAATAAACACATAAACGAGCTTTTCTATAGCCGAATACCTTGTTTGAGGATCTAACGCTTTTCGGCTAAGGTAAGCTATTACTCTCTTTTCCATCAAACTCTTGCATAAGGGCCGATCCTATTGTTAGGCTATCGGCCGCCACATACAAACTTGAAAGGCTTCTCAAGTTGTGGAGGTACCAACACCGGTGGTGCCTTCATATATTGCTTGATTTCATCAAAAGCCTTTTGGCCGTATGTCACCCTGCATAAATTTCTCGATCTTTCTTGAGCTTCAACAATGGAGAGAAAGGCAATACTCTTTTCGATAAATTGGATATGAATCTTCTCACGAAATTGATCTTGCCCAAAGAATGATTGCAACTCGTAAGGTTAGTTGGGGGCACAACTTTGTCTATTGCTTCCATGCTCTTTTTCCCAACTTCTATCCCTCCTTTGTGGATCAAGAACCCCAAGAACTCACCAAACCGAGACTCCAAAAGCACATTTATTTGGATTCATCTTTAAGCCATGTCTCCTCGTGCACCCGCAGTCTTCCTCAAATCGGCTAAATGTCCTTCATGGTCTCTCGGATTTGACTACCACATCATCAATGTAAATTTCTACAATTTTGCCGATCAACTCGTGAAAGATATAGTTCATGGCTCTCGATAAGTTGCACCAAGCATTCTTTAATCCAAATGTCATCACTATCCACTCAAATAACCCAATGTGGCCAGGACATCCGAATGCGCCTTTGCAATATCTTCGACCGCCATAAAATCTGATTATAGCCGCATTGCCATCCATAAAACCGATGACTTCATACCCCGCCGCATCCACTAACAAATCGGCAATTGGCATTGGGTATCCATCCATGGGAGTAACTTTGTTGAGATCTCTCGAAATCTATGCATACTCTCATCTTCCCATTCTTTTTGTAGACAGTACTATGTTTGAAATCCACTCTGCATACCTGCATGGCCGAATAAAGTTTGCTTCAATTAATCTCTCAACCTCTTTCTTTACATCGGCCAATACCTCCTCTTTATAAATTTTTCGTGGAGGTTGTTTGAAGGGACGAAATCCAGGTTTTATAGGCAACTTATGCTCAACAATTGATCGATCCAATCCAGGCATCTCTGTGTAATCCCAAGCAAAACAATCTTTGAACTCTTTCAGCAACTCTACTAATTTCAATTTATATTCTGGGTCTAAATCTGCACTGATATACATCGGCCTTGACTTTGTGCTATCACCAACATCGATTTCTTCTAACTTGTCGGCCGACATAAAACCACGACCCAATTTGCCCTTGTTGCCATCGATTGGATTGCCCATTAAAAGTTACTGTCAGAGCCGACTGCTTGGATCGGCTGTTGATCTCTGTCGAACACATTGACAGGACCTTCTTTCCATATTTTACCCGAAAGGCAGTCTAGTCCATCATACTCCCAATAAGCGTGCTCGGAAGTGGCAACACTCACCGAATCATCGCTGAACAATTTCTACATCATCTCCTATCCACCGAATAAGGATTTGATGCATAGTTGAGGGTATACAACAATTAGCATGGATCCAATCCCTTCCCAGAAGCATGCTATATGCCCCCTTGCCATCAATGACAAAGAAAGTAGTGATCAAAGTTTTGGATCCAATCATCAGCTCCACATGTACTGCTCCACGAGTATCAGAAGCATTGCCAGCAAAATCTCTAAGGATCATGTCAGTCTGCAGCAAATCTTCACTTGTCATACCAAGCTTTCTGAAAGTAGCATAGGGCATAATATTGATAGCAGCCCCTCCATCAACAAGCATCTTGGTTAAAGGCTTGCCATTGACATATCCCTTCGGTATAATGGTTTCGATGACGGTTTTTAACTGGCTTGTCAAAAATTGCTTGCCGAGTCAACACAAGTTGAGCCATCAAGTCTCGGCATTCAGGTCTCATCAAAATCTAAATATACCTCATCTTGCACTTCTTGATCTTCAGGAGCTTTAAACTCTAATGGAATAAAGAACACCATGTTAGTATCAGCCGAAGGACCTTGTCCATCATCCTTTTTCTTAGGATGCCACACTGGCTTCTTTTCGGCTAATTCCTGTTTCAGCTCTTGATTTCTCAAACGCTGAACTCTTCTCTTCTGACTTTTCCGCAGACCAGGAGGGCACCACTGTCCTCTTTGCCACCTATAGGAGCTCTCTTCGCATGATGGACACCGTATGAGCCCAAGCTTGATCTCGCAAATCTCTTCCTCCGATGTTCATCAAAACCGTTTATTTTTAAGCGCCGATCGTTCTCTGGAACTTTCATCCCAAGTCTATCATGAACGGGACGGCGGTTGACTCGAGATTGCCTGTACTCTGAATATTGATCACTGCATTCAGGGCAATTGTTCCTGGCAGGCAACTTCAAGCCTTCATTCCAACAATGTCTGAAGAAGGAACAGTTCCAATGAGATTGCTCTTGTTCTCTCCTGTACTCTTCTCGTTCTCTTCGGCACACCTCTGCTTCATATCTCCGACGTTCTGCCATGAACCTACGCTCCTCTTCAATGTACTGCTGTTCCTCATCATACTCCATCTTCTTTTCCCACTGCCACTTATTCAACAAGTGTCGTGCTGTAACTCTGCGCTTCGGCTCAGCGTGTATTTGGCAATTTCCCTTAGCTGCATTTGAAGTCTGACCCTTCTCTGTTCGGCTACCTCTGAACTGTACTTGTTGCACTTCCTCCTTGGTAACTTGCCGATCAGGATCAACAGCACCACTCTCCTTAGCTCTTTCAGAGGTCAGAACCTTCATCTTTCCTTTTTCCTTGGATTCACTGGCATCAACCATGCCTATAGAGAAAGAGACCATATTCTGAGGGAATGGGTTTTTGTCTACTTTCATCTTGCCATCAAATCTTAAGTGTCCATCTTGAATAGCTTTCTGAATCTTTACTCTGAACACTCGGCAATCATTGATATGATGAGAACCTGTATCATGGAACCCGCAATACTTTTTATCCTTTACCCCTTCAGGGCGCAGCATAGGATGTCCTTCTGGCAGCTTGATGCGTCCTTCTTGAATTAGAAACAAAAAGAGCTTATCTGCTTTACTGACATCAAAATCATAAGATCCCTTTTGCTGCTTCACCCATCGATGACTGACCAAAGTAGGCTCTTTAGTCCAAGCTCTGCAGCAGCTACTTCATCTTCATCTTCATATTCAGATGCTTCTTCTAGAAATCCCTGATACATGTCAACAGTTGCACCGTTCTTCTTCCGAAACGAGCATCTCTCCCGAAACCTTGAGCTTGATTGCTCATTGCTGTCAATTTTTGCGCAAGCCGTCCAAGGTCTTCAAACTCCATGCCGAATAGCTTGTCTCGATATGTGGCAAAGATGCCCGCAATGACCAATTGTGCAAGTTGATCATCGGGAATAGTCGAGAATAGCACATGTTCTTCGCTTCTCCGAATCTTCGAAGATACTCCATTGGTGTCTCGCAGTCTTCATCCTCATAGCCCACAGATCAACCATCTTCTTCTCATTGGTTCCCGTATAAAAGTATGAATGGAACTTTTGCTCCAATTCTGCCCATGTTCCAATGGAATTGGCCGGCCGCGAAGCAAACCATGTGAAAGCCGGCCCCGTCGTAGAGACATAGGAAAATATCTCGATTCTCCAAGCTTCATCACTAGCAGCTTCTCCAAGTTGCATCAAATATCTCGTGACTTGCTCAATGGTACCGGTGTCATCCCGACTCGCAGAATTTGGTCAAATCTGTTGGTGGCTTAACTCTTGGTGGGAGAGCTACCCTATTGTACCGCTCCGGGAAAGGAGATTTGTATGCATATGTCTCGATGCTTTGGTTTCGTGCCGAATTGATTCTCGCATCATGTCGCCCATTCCCGCTTAGGAGCTCATCATTTGCATCTTTTGCTCCCTGTCTTCTAGAAGGCATTCCTGATGCACTCTTGTACCCTGGATTCGGTAAAGCACTCAGAGCACTATAATCAGTAAATTCATTGTACCCATCTCCATAGACACTCTTTTGCAATCTATTTGCCACTGGAGCAATCTTGTAAGCAGATGCAGGTATATCCGTTGTTGCACCAAAAGTTACTTGACCATAAGTTTGCTTGCTCGGCAAAGGAGGCTTTTCTTTTTCATCGTGAATAGCTCCATCCTTGCTTGTACCGATTATCTCTTCTCCTCCAGTTGACTTCCCCGAAGATTGCCGAGTGTTGAAGTACACTAGTCCAGCAAGCTCTCCAAATCTTTCTTCAAAGCGCTTTGTCAACCGCCGGACCAAAAGTGTCGCCCATGATTTTGCGGAAGGTGCCCGGAAAAGCCGTATTGTGATTCAACATAGTGTCTCCCACAGCTTTGTATATGGCTGCAACTACCCTCTCGCATCTCCTCCTCGTCGCAATGTCGATCGACCAGCCGAGAAGAACTCGTGGCGTGATTGCTTGACAATCACTCGCCACTCTTGTTCTTGGAAAAAGACATCGACATTTCGCCGAAACCGTTCCATTGCCTCGTTCCACGATCCGGCGTTGTTCGCGGCTGCGGCTCGTCCATGGTCACGTTCGTAACGTGATCGTTGTCAATTTCCGATCCCATCTTAGATTGAGAAGTCGTCCCACCGGCGTGCCAAAAAGTGTGTTGACGCAAAATGTGACCACCCCCGTCTCACACACAAAAAGCCGTAAAGCCTAGCTTCAATCGGGTGCCCGGCGTCCGAATCCGGTGGCGTGCCGCGATTTGACCTGAAAATCGACAAGGGATAAAACAAGAAGATCATAACTGGAACGTGCTTTGGGTGAGATCGATAGTTCCATCTTTACGGCCCCGAAGCCACTTACGACGACACATAGCTATAGAAGCTATCTTCCAACAACATTGCGCTTCATTCGGCTAAAGTAACATGACCGATGTAAACAACGATTTTGCCGAATACGTAAATGAAGACATGTTTGAACAAGATTAAATCATTAAAGCGTGTCAAACTCTATCTCAAGTTTAAAGCATCATCAAGCACTAATAACTAAAGATAAGTAACTTATAAATATAAATCTACTAAATAACACATGCATAGGCTATTTCAACTAGTCTGCCGCACGTCTAGCCTTCATAAACCCGTCGAGCATAAACCCAAGCAAGCTAATCCACCGCATGATACCACTCACTATGAATTTACACCACTCCTTACTACTAGATCAATCCACCGCATGATACAATCTAACAATAAAGAGCTAAAAGCACGTGATTACCTAACAGATCTATAAATCCTCACTACATGTATAAACATAACCGTATCGGCAAGATTGCCGAATCGGGGTCCATGAAGAAGGAACAAACAAGTAACATGTAAAAGGAGCCTATCAGATTAAACCGATCTCTAGTCCACCGGATGACTAGCTCTAGAGTAACCCAAAGACCTGCATCTGCCGCACGATACCCAGTCCTGTCAAGGCTTATCTACATCTAACGTGAATGAACCCGCAACACGTGACAATCTAGATAGATCTAATTCGGCTATATGAGCTTGATCTACTCGATATTGAATAAGCATGAAAGGAACGATCAACAAGCCGAAAGAGTATCAATCTAGATTGGGCAAAAGAGTGTTGCAAATAATTAAACATTAAAATAAAGCATGCAACACGTGGTAACTTAATAAATCTATTAGATCTTGCCAAATCTAAAAGAGCCGATAACTATCTCGCTTACACTAAGCTATCAAGCGGACGCCTGCCGCACGGCCATCTAGTCGAGATAAGCAAAGCACAAGCAAAGACTTCTTGTTGTCAAGCAGACGCCTGCCGCACGGCCATCCCGTCGAAGACAAACAAGACTACTTGCATCACATCTAAATCCACCGCATGATACTAGACATGATAACAAGGTTGCCGGGACTTACGGAGGTCGACGGATCGATTGGCCCTCTCGAAGAACTCGACGACACGACTAAAGGACTCGAAAGGTGGCGCGTAGCCGGTTGTATTGATTTGGTTGTGAACCCTTATTACAATGGTCGAGGGTTTATATTTATACCCCGACGTAACATGAGTCCTAAGCACTTACGAACTATTTAAACAAAATTGGAAAGACCGTACACGCTAACTCTATCCATAATCGGAGTCCTTAATTATCACGACTCCCTCCCTTTCTGGCCAGCTTCATCTTTCCTTCTTTCGCCTTCAAATAAAGCCGTTGCCGACCGCTTGATCATTTGCCGAACACATGGAAATTAGCCGACCGCATACGCACTTGCCGAATTGCTCTCTCTGCTCCTTGCGGGCCCACCTGTCATATTCCTGACCAAATTCTGGTGTTAACAGTAGCTTTCACCCGGGAGTATTCCAAGGTATCGTATTTATCCACAGGGAACGCGAAGTGTTCTAATCTAAAGCCAGGTAGTCAAGGAGTGGTGAAGAAAGGGTAGACAGTTCTTGGATAGTGGAGCTAAGGTACTATAGATAACCGAGCAAAGAGCGATCACTAAAGTCTCTACTTCGGCGCCTGGGACCACCCTACTCAAAAGAGCAGAGCCAGCCCACTCCTAGGTCCTACGAGAGCGTAACTAACGTGGTGGAATACGTAGATCGGGACAGGCCGTCACCACCGGCGACCGCCACCGCGATCTCGTTGAACCGAATGCGACCCGGGGTAATTACTAGCCTAGACCCCACGTCCACACTAATAATTACTACCTTGCTTACTATAGATAAGCAAGGCACTCACACAATATATACTAGGCAATAAATAAATACTGAATAGTAAATACTAAGTAGCAAGCAAGGAACCAAGTAAATACTTTAATAATTACTTGAATGCTCAAATAAATATTCGCACCTTAGCCAAACTTACGTAACCCGGAGAGGAAGAAGGCGGGGAAGAGACTCCGACAGCCCGATCTTCTCCCGAACTCGCCTCTACAACCGGAGGAGGGAAACCGCCGAGGGACACTACTACTAATAAAATGAGAGTGTAGCTCTATGTAGAATGTAGGTGTGTGTTACAAGTGAGGTAGAGAGGGTATTTATAGTGGAGAGGTGGAGTAGGTGGAGTAGGGGCTACTCCACCGCCACGTCATCGATCCGTGTGCCCCTCCACCATGCGCCGTTGGATCCACCGACCTCCAAACCGACTTGAATGGACGTCGGGATGAGCCGCCAACGTCGGTGGGATGCAACCGACCAAAGGTGGGCCCACATCCCAGGTCGGCCGACCCGGGTTTGATCGCAAAGTGGGCCCCACCAACCTTCTAGAAGATCCCGAGGTCGGTGGGATGCTTGGCAAGGTGAAATCCCACCAAAGTCCGGCCGCCGACCGGGCTTGTCATGTGGGCCCACCAGCCTTGCTCCACTGCTGTCCCCACGTGTCATAGAGTGTGTCTCCCGGATTTGAGCTCATTTGGACTCCTGGTTGCTTCCATGTGGACCTATGGATCCATGTTGTACAATATTGGACTTCGAGAGGAAGAACACTTGTGATCCAAAGGTGGCACTTGCTTGGGACTGTATTGGGGTGACTCTGGTGTTCTGGCAGTGTCTGAGATGGTCCCAAAGCTAGGTCGGTCGACCTGCCTTTGGTGGAACCAAAGGGCCATCTTTTGCAGGTTGCTTCACCATGCAATTCTAAGCACAATGGTGGTGTTCCCACAAATGTCAGGTCGGCCGACCTGACCATTATGCCCATCTTTTGCACACTATCTTTAGAGGCCATGGTATTGATGAATATGAAGTTGGTTTGTCCATTGGACATCTTGGTTGGTGGTTCTTTCTTCATTTGGAGCTTCCTGACACCGGAAAGTACCTGTTTCCGAGTGCCGCATCCAAATACCGACATGTACATGTGGAACCAAGTTATTTGTACCTATGTCACTACTTGTTTGGTGGTTTCCTTCCGTAAAGAACACTTTGTTGACAGTTGTAACGGGGTAAAAACAAGCAATATCTACTGTCAACAACCCACCAAATATTTTGCCGGCTTTTACCCTGAAAGTCGCGCACAACATGCACCCATCCATCCAACAAAAACGCTGACTCTTACACTGAGAGTTGCGCATCTTTTCCACCAAAATAAAAACTCCACCTTCAAGATCATGAGCTTCTTTCTCCTTCATCACCTACAAAATATGGGCTTCATTAGAATTATTATCCTTGCTAGAATAGAAAAAAAAAAAAAAAAAAAGAGAGAAAGAAGAAGAAAAAGAAAGAAAGATCTCCTCCATACAAGTTATGAGACAAAAAAAGAGAGAGAAAAGGAGAAATAAAGAGGAGGAGGAAAAGAAAAGAAAGAAAAAGAAATGTTTTATAGGGAAGCCCATATTTCCTTCAAATAAAAAGAGAGAGAAGCATGATAAGGAGTTCCACCCACATATGTATATTCCACACACTTGCACATATTCGATCTAAGACTATGTCCTTCCCTCCAAGGATCCATTGTTTGACGCAACAATATACACAAGGTAAGCATGCATCTCATCCATACCTATGAACTCCAGATATCAGCCATTAGAGGTAGGATGAGCAGCAAGGCAAAAAGGCCTTTGGTGAGGAACAACACTTACAAATTCAAAGAGCAATTTGAGAGCGTCACTTGAGGAACTCAATTGCTATCTTTTCCTTGTAAAATTTTCAAAACCCCAAGTCTTGAAAGCAGGGAAACACGAGTTGACTTGAAATCCAGGCTATTCCATCCCTCAATAGCTCGAAGATAATATGGTAGACACCTTGAATGTTCACAGATGACAGGTGAGGCTTGGAATAATCTGTATGCAGGTTAATATCTCAGGAAGACAAAACCACCTTAGTGACCTTTGCTTCACTCGAGGACGAGCAAAGCGCTAGCTGTGGGGGAGCTTGTTGGCGGTCCTTATTGCAATTCTAACCCCGCCAACTTTAGTTCATAATTCACCAAAAACATGTAGATAGGAGATTTATACTAACGAATTCCATAGTTTTGGTGAATTACTTGTTTTGCAGGGACATTCATGGAATACACCCATTTTTGGCCAAGAAATAGAGAAAAACAATTATAAAATGATTATTATAAATTTGGCCCAATGCAAACAAGGAAGAAAGAGAGGAGAAAGGCCCAACCGAAGCAGCAGGAGCGCCAAACATCAGATGGGCCAAGTCCAGGCCCATGGCAGAGCCCGCTAGCCAAAGGCGGTGGCTAGGGTCGGCGCGCCTGGCGCGGCCACGCCGCTGGCGCGCGCGCGCCCAGGGGCCTGCCACCCGGCCCCACCTTCCTGGAGGCGGTACAATCAATGCTCCAGAGGGCGGTGCGGTGGCGTTTCGGTAAATATGGCATCAGGAAACCGACCATCTCCACCTATTTAAGCATGGCCATTCTCCCTCTCAAGGCATCATGTAATTTTTCATTCTTCATTCTACCTCCCCACTTCCACAAGTTTACACAAGAGGAAGAGTAGAGCCACTACACCTAGCTTCTTGCTAGAATAGAAGTAGGGGAGTGAGAGAGATCAAGATCGGAGCAACTCTTCTTGAGTATTCCCGAAAGCTAGCCTTCCACGGGGTGGAGTGCCGGATTTGTTGGCTCCTGCCTCGCTTGTACCTTGGCGACGTCTTATGCTTGAAGTAAGAGGTTCGTGTTTACCTATTGGTACTTTCCTTCTTGCAAAGTTATCTTTGTTGTTATTCACTTGCGGGTTCATCGACCGTCCTTGTGGCGGTAGTTCTAGTAGAGGACTCCTGATAAAGGCGGATGTTCCTGGCCAACGCTAGAACTGTAACATTAGCGTAGACGTGGTGTCTAAGCTGATAGTTGTCTTCGTTTGCCTCGTACTCCATGGTTGATGTGGTAGGCGGCAGGTGGTGACAGCCCTGTCCGTCCCTTGTAATCCCACATGTCCGGGTACAGCATAGAGCTACAGGCCGGGATCACTTGGCAGACCAGGTGCGATCCGGTGCCCAAAGTAAGGGAGTAACGACTTAGTTATCTTTCTCCAAGGTTCGGCCTATAGAAAACCTCACTTTCCCAGTTATCTACTCTCTCCTCAGGGCAACCTAGTTATGAGAAAACCTGACCATATCGTTCTTCGTGAAATTTACGATGCCCTGTTTACCACCGGGTGAAGTGCTACAACGGTCTTTCCGCGCGCTTGCGGAATTTACTACTTTCGCTAAGAAATACCAACAATCATCTAAAATGGCCCAGAAGTCGCTCCGTGAATTCTCCGTTCCCGCCGTTGCAAACGTGCCCGCTGTCAATGTGACGGACAAAAACCTTTGAGCTTAGGATCGGGCTCATCACCATGGTGTAGGCAAGTCCATTTTGTGGACTACCCAATGAGGATGCCAATGCTCACCTATAGACCTTTCTTGAGCTATGCGACACAATTGTCATCAAGGACGTCGAAGCTGACATCATTAGGCTCCGTCTGTTTCCTTTCTCCCTTGTGGGGAAAGCAAAACAATGGTTCTACAAGGACAAGGAGGCTGTGAGCACCTGGAGCAAATGCTCCACGGCGTTCCTCGCTAAGTTGTTCCCTATGGGCAAAACAAACGCCCTGAGGGGAAGAATGCCAATTTCCAGCAGACCCAATTGGAACCCATCCCTGAGGCATGGGAGAGGCTACAAGAGTATATCCAAGCTTGCCCTCACCATGGGATGGAAGAGTGGCTGGTGTTCCAGAACTTTTACAATGGGCTATCGCCCATGTCGAAGGGGCACCTTGATGCCGCTGCTGGAGGCGCCTTTCTATCACTTACAGTTCGTAACGCTACGACGTTAATCAACAAAATGGTAGAAAATCAAGCTTGGGGGGAAGTAAGTGCCCCATCCAAGCAACAAAAAGGCACGCATACCGTGAAGGAGACGGATGCGCTTGCCGCAAAAATAGATCTAATCCTACAAAAGTTTGACGAACATGCCACTGGAGATGCATCCGGCACCGTTAATGCCATAGACTCCCGCATGACTTGCGAGGTCTGTGGTAATGTTGGCCATTCGGGGAATAATTGCCCCGAAACCCGTGAAGAGGCTTCGTACATCAACAATGGGTTTCGCCAACAACAAGGAGGCAATAACAGATGGAACAACCAGTTCTGTCCACCATATCAAGGTAATTCGATCTACCAATCCAATTATAATTCGAGTCAACCTTCTCTCAAAGATTTAGTTCTTGGCCAGGCCAAGATTAATGAAAATCTCACCAAAAAGCTGATGGCTAATGATAAAATCTTGGAGAGTATAAATGTTAAGATAGAAGGTTTATCTTCTCGCTATTAGGAACCAGTGAGCTTTAATAAAATGATAGAAAAACAGTTAGCTCCGATAGCTGCTGATGTTCCTGTTGATCCCAATGGTAAAACATTGGATCAATCTGCAAATACTTTTGAAAATGTTAAGTCGGTGACCACGAGGGGTGGTAAGACCACTCGTGATCCACCCAACCCTAAACATGCAGTGGGAAAGCAGAAAGCACAACACACGAAGAACCTTCGTCGATAGAACCTCAGAATGGCACAGAAGAAGGGACAACACTGGACTATCCAGACACAACCCTTCTACCGTTCACCACGAGGACAAGAAAATAAGCCGTGGATGATCAGTTCATGTTGGTGTTTCTTAGCGTAAGCAGAAAAGTCCGCAAGCGCACGGAAATACCGTTGTAGCACTTCACCCGGTGGTAAGCAGGGTATCGTATTTTCCACAGGGAATGGTAAGAGTAGGTTCTCTCTAAACAATGTTTCCCAGAGGCAGGAGAGTGGTTACTGGGGTAGTGAGGCTTTTCTACTAGTTTTATCCTTAGAGAGGTTAACTATGTCGCTAATTCCTTGCTTCGGGCACCGGATCGCACCTGGTCTGCCAGGTGATGCCGGCCTTTGGCTCTACGCCGCACCCGGACGTGTGGGATTACAGAGGACGGACAGGGCTCTCACCACCTGCCACCTACCCCTCAACCGTGGAGTGCGAGGCAAACAAAGGTAACTCCTAGCTTAGACACCACATCTACACTAATAGTTACAGTTCTAGCGTTGGCCAGGAACTTCCGTCTTTATCAGGAGTCCTCTACTAGAACTATCGCCACAAGGACGATCGATGAACCCGCAAGAAATTAACAACAAAGTAACTTGTTGTAAGGTAAAGGCCAGAAGATAAACACGAACACTTACTTCAAGTAGTAAGATGTCGTAGAGGTACAAGCGAGGAGGGAGCCGACAAGTCCGGCACTCCGCCTCGATGGAAGCTAGGCCTCCGGGAACACTCAAGAAGAGTTGCTCCGCTCTTGACCTCTCTCACTCCCTACCTCTATTCTAGCTAGAAGCTAGATGTAGTGGCTCCACTCTCTCTCTAGTGTAGACTTGTGGAAATGTGGGAGCTAGAATGAATAAACTTGAAGAAAAACTTGTTGTCCATGAGAGAGAGAGAGCCTACGCTTAAATAGGGGGGAGAAGGTCGGTTTTAGGGGCATTTGATGTTGCCCTTTTTCATAACCTACTACTTAGGCTTTTGAGTGGAGTTTTGGGTAGGTATGAAAAGTGGGCTAACTCGCATCACATATATTGCCAGGGTCAAAAACCGGACCTTATGAAGACATAGGACATACACCATGATTGAGATGTGCATAAGTGTGTGGAATGGATGATGGATCCTATGTTTGTGGTATTTTTAGGACTCCATGCATCATGACAATCTCCCTTTATTGGTGAACGATGATTGAGGGACTATGGGCTATATGAAAAGGGAAAACACTTCTTTCCTTTCTCTCTTTCTTTTTTTTTGAACGGGGATCTAAGATTTCCCGTTTGTCTAATTGGTGGGACCTTTTGTCCTCTTATGCCCCTTGGCATTATATTTTTTCTTTTAGTACATGATGAACTGGAGAGATGTCATGATAGAATGCATGGAGTGTTTTTAGCAACTAGTGGGATGCGCAACCCTCAGGGTAAGGATTGTCATTTTTATTTGGTGTACTGATGCGCGACTTCCGGATTATAAGTTGGTGTTTTTGGTGGATGGTAGGGGTGCATGTTGTGCGCAACTCTCAGTGTAAGAGTCGGCGAATTATTTGGTGTGTGTAAGTGAATCTCAATCAACGGTGTATGATCGTAGTCTAACATCAGTCACAACAATTTGACCCTAGCTCAATGATCCGACAAGTAGCATACGACAGGAGGTTTTTCTAAGATATAAATGTCATATGGCTCTGGTAGAAATTTAATCATCATAGAGGAGCATGCTAAAGTTTTGAATTTTTGTAAAACAAATACCCAAGTTCATCGCAAGAGAAAAGTAAGCGTTAGATCATCCTACTATCTCACTTCTTACAATAACTTAGATAGAAATGGGGTCCCTACTAAAAGTTGTTCATAGAAAATAGGAATTTTAGCAAGGAATAAAAAGTATGCAAACTGTTCATCAATCGGTGAGAATAGGAATGGAGCAGCCGATTTTAATAACCAATCAATTTTTATTTAAGTAGTACAAAAGTAGAGAGTGAGAAGATGCGCAAACCAAAATGGGTTTATTTGTTTGGCGCGGTTGGTGCATCTGTCGGTGCCTCCCTCCCCACACTTGTTTTTGTACCTGTTCTTTATTCTTTCATGCAACAAAAACAAGTGTAGACAAGTCGAGGCACACAAATAATATATATATATAAATAATCTTTATTGAATTAAAAACTTGATACAATAGGCACATTTTCTGGAATACAAAAATTGAAAGGGAAATAATTGTTGAAAATAAAACGTGTGCGTGCCTAATTATTTGGGCTGCAGGTGGCTTTAGCGAGGAGGGTTAAGAACATGTGCAACGTGAGCAGCGTGCACAACCCTCCCAATCTTGTTGGCAAAACTAAGACGGAGCCTGTCGATCTTAGCTTCGAGGTCAACAAGGTTCAAATCCCTTGTCCCTATCTCCTCCTCTAGCTCCTCTATGATCCCATAGAGCCCATCCACCCTCTTGCAAAGAAAGGTGATGGACGGGGCCTTGGGCTTTGTCTCTATGCTTTCGCTATCGAAAACCGTAGGGATCTTCCTAGCGTTCTTCCTTGGAACTCTAAGAGGTGCACTAGAGGTCGTCCCCTTAGGCTTAGGAGCGGGGTTTTTAGCGGGATTTGGCATGACCCCTTTCCCACGCCCACCACCTACCCTGTCTACACCTATGAGAAGGTGAGACGGGGTTCCCACAGCGGTGTGGTAGGATGATGTGCTGCCGGAGGACATCGGAGGAGGACGCTGGCCCAGCCTGCTGGCGCCAGGGGTGGCCTTCTTGAGGCCGACTGCACCAGTGGTTGGCCGCTTAGGTGGTGCCGGCTTAACCTTGGCACCGAACAGCGGAGGTCTGGAGCGAGCGGTAGACTTGAGGCTGTCGCCTCTGCTGGAGCCATCGCTAAAGGGTGGCAAGGTTGCTAAAGGCGCCACCTTTATTGGCTCTTCGCTCTAAAGATCTTCGACGGAGTACGACGGAGCTCCGTCAAGATCATAAGGTGTGCGAGAGGAGTTGTAGAGGGCTAGGGCATGGCTAGCCATGATCTTAAGACCTCGAGGGACTAGGCAACTCCGCTGAACTCTAGTGGATAAGAATGGAGGAATGGCTTGTGAATTGGTGAGAAGAGAAGAGGGGTGAGGGCTACATTTATAGGTGGAGAGCAGGCCCCTCGACTCTTTGTGCATGGAAATAGGAAATCCCCATGATGCTAAATGTTGGGACGAGGAGATGAGTTTTGGGAAGAAAATCGGGGGCCAGAGGCCGCCTGCAAGGCGCGCGATTGAGGCGCGGCCGCGCCGGCAGTGAGGTCCTCGCCCGATTTTGTTTCCATACTGCTGTCCGCCCAAATTCAAATTTGAATTTGAGGGGAATTTCCCGTTTAACTAATTGATTGGTGTGATTGATCCTCTAACTGGAAATTAAATAAAGATAAAATAATTTTGAAAATCTTTTTATAAAAATAGATAAAGCAAAAGCATTTTCGAGGATAAAAATATTTTTGAGAAGGAAATGCCCTTTGCTTTTTGAAAATAATAATTTTTTTGAAAATAGTCTAGACAAAATAGATTAATTAAAATAATTAGGCATAATTAAATCTATTCTATCTATTTCTTGATTAAAATTTAAATTACGAGAAGGCTCAAGGAAGGGTTTTAGACGCTGACCGTTCACCATGAAGATGTTACCGTCGTCGTCTCGAATGGTGATCGCCCCATGGGACGATGTGTCGACGACGGCGTACGGTCCTTTCCACTTGCTTCGCAACTTCCCTTCACCGAACAGCTTCACCTTGGAGTTGAACATCAGGACTAGATTGCCTTGATGGAAGGTCTTGAGCTTGATTCGGTTATCGTGCCATCTTTTGGATCTTTCCTTATATAGCTTGGCACTTTGATAAGCCTTCTCTCACCATTCCTCTAGCTCGGCAATTTGCTTTTGTCGATTTTTGCCGGCTAGCTTGAGGTCCATATTCTAGCTTTTTGTTGCCCAATAGGCTCTGTGCTCGAGCTCTACTAGCAAATGGCAACTCTTCTGGTATACCAGCTGGAAAGGTGACATGCCGATAGGGGTCTTGTAAGCGGTCCTGTACGCCCAGAGTGCATCAGGGAGCTTACTTTTCCACCCCTTTCCCATGTCGTTGACCGTCTTCTGTAGGATATTCTTGATTTGCTTGTTCGTGGTCTCGGCCTGGCCACTTGTTTGAGGATGATAAGGAGTGGCGATGTTGTGCTTGGCCCCAAGCTCCTTCAAGAATGCTCTGAATGTTTTGTCGATGAAATGCGATCCTCCGTTGCTTATCACCATGCGCGGTGTTCCGAAGCGAGGGAAGATGATCTCATGGAACATCTTTCTGGCATGCTTGGCGTCAGCTGCTCGACAGGGCATGGCCTCGACCCACTTGGACACGTAGTCAACAGCAACCAGGATGTACTCGCAATCATGGGACTTCTGGAAGGGTCCCATGTAGTCGATGCCCCACACATCAAATATTTCTATTTGAAGGTTGTAGTGGAGGGGCATTGCATTGCGTGCTATAATACCTCCTTGGAACTGGCACTTTCGACACCTCCGAATGAATTCTTTGGTGTCCTCATACATCGTCGGCCAGAAGAATCCGCACTGCCAGATTTTGGCTTGTGTGCGAAATGCTCCGTAATGACCTCCGTATGGTGCCGAATGGCATTTCTCGATGATTTGTAGCCCTTCTGCTATTGGTACACATCTCCTCAACAAGCCATCTGAACACACCCGATATAGGTATGGGTCGTCCCAAAGGTGACGTCGGCTTTTGACTTGTAGCTTCCTCCTGTTTTCGCCCGGCGGTATGTATCCTGCAACCATGTAATTCACAATGTTTGCATACCACGGGTTGGAGTCCGTCACCTTCAGCAGCATGTCATCGCATAGAAAGTCATTTATAGGTAACTCCTGCATGTTAGTTACCTGCATACGCGACAAATGATCCACAACGATATTTTCTACTCCTTTCTTATCTTTTATTTCAAGGTCAAATTCTTGGAGTAAAAGAATCCAGCGAATCAAGCGAGGTTTGGCATCTTTCTTAGTTAGCAAATACTTTAAAGCAGCGTGATCCGTATAAATGATCACTTTTGCTCCCACTAAGTAAGACCGAAACTTATCGATAGCAAAGACGACTGCCAGGAGCTCTTTCTCTGTTGTAGCGTAGTTGAGCTGAGCTCCTATTAGCATCTTGCTAGCGTAAGCTATTGCATGATGCTTCTTGTTTTTGGTTTGGCCAAGGACCGCACCAACAGCATAGTCACTAGCATCACACATGATCTCAAAGGGTTGAGACCAATTGGGAGGTTGGATGATCAGTGCTGAGATGAGTGCTTGCTTAAGGGTATGAAAAGCTTTTAAGCTCTCATCTGTGAACTCAAAAGGTGCATCCTTAGCTAGCAGGCTCGTGAGGGGTCTAGCTATTTGAGAGAAATCTTTGATAAATCTCCTGTAGAACCCCGTATGGCCCAGAAAGCTACGGATCCCTTTTATGTTCACTGGGGGAGGTAATTGCTCAATTACTTCTATTTTAGCTTTGTCTATCTCTATTCCCCTTTCGGACACCAGGTGCCCAAGGACAATGCCCTCGCGGACCATGAAATGGCACTTTTCCCAATTAAGTACCGTGTCCTTTTCCTCGCACCTTTGCAAGACCCTGTCTAGGTTTTCAAGACAATGATCGAAGGTTTTTCCATAGACTGAGAAGTCGTCCATGAAAACTTCCATAATCTCTTCGATCATGTCTGAAAAGATAGACATCATGCACCGTTGGAACGACGCGGGTGCGTTACACAGCCCAAACGACATTCTACGATAAGCGTAAGTTCCGTAGGGGCATGTAAAAGTTGTCTTGCTCTGATCATTAGGATGGATAGGAATCTGATGATATCCCGAATACCCATCTAGGAAACAAAAGAAAGAGTATTTCGCTAACCGCTCCAACATTTCATCAATGAAGGGGAGCAAAAAGTGATCTTTCTTTGTTGCGGCATTGAGTTTTCGGTAATCAATGCACATCCTCCATCCTGTGACAGTTCGTTGAGGGATAAGCTCATTCTTATCGTTCTCAACGACCGTCATTCCTCCCTTTTTGGGAACCACTTGGACTGGGCTAACCCAGTCGCTATGTGGTACGGGGTATATAATCCTGGCGTGAAGAAGTTTTAGGACTTCCTTCTTCACGACTTCCCGCATCGCATTGTTAAGCCTACGCTGAGGCTTACATGTAGGCGTACTAGCTGGATCTATTGGAATGCGATGGGTATAGAGTGCTGGGCTTATCCCCTTGAGGTCCTCTAGGGAGTACCCAAAGACCGTACTATGTTTCTCTAGGACAGTTATGAGTCGGGTAGTCTCCTCATCTCTGAGCTTATCGCTAATGATGGCTGGAGTTTGCGTGTTGCCGTTCAAGAAAACATAGCGCAGTCCTGTGTGTAGGGGCTTAAGCTCAATTGGAAGTCTAGTCGGTTTCTCCTGCTTGGGTAACTCTATGGTTTCTCCCAGTTCATCCTCCTCATCAATGAAGTGATGCGAATCACATTCCAGGGACGATTCGGGTGTTTCGCAAGGGATAACCGACATGACTTCCATGGGCACACTAGGGAGTGATTCAGCTACCGAGTTTTTAGCTCGGGTAACTTGAATAGAAAATGATTCTCTCCCTAAGTTAACATTTAACTCCCTGGTCTTTGATGGAGTATCAAAGAGTTTTTCCAGGGGGTGCCCAATTAAGATGTCGAAATCCTGGACATCAAAGACATGAAAATCCAGGGCCATTTCGACAGTTTCATGGTGGAGAGTTACGTTATGTATAATCCCTAGTCCTCTCAAGGTAGTACGAGGTGCTACTCTGAGTGACTTGACTGTTGGGGCGCGTGACTTATCTCCTAGATAGGTAACTGCATAGGATTTGGACATTATGTTCGTTCCAACAGTAGGGTTATACAAGACATCCATCCATTCCCCTTGAACCTTGCATCTAAGGGGTGATGAAGGGGCGTGAATCTGAATTTCTTCAGATGCGAGCTCTCCTTTGGCTACCCACTCTGAGCTCATGATAGCGGTCAACTCTTTAACAGACTCTCTTAGGAAGAGCTCATCAAGAGGATCGCTTGGCGTAATAGGGACTGGTGGTCTCCTATGACACGTATATTTCGAGGTATTTCTGAATTCTTCGAAGAGTTCATCCTCGAATATAGGAAGTTCTGTATGAAGGGAATCTTCCTCTGGGGCTTCTGGTTTGGGAGAGGGTGTCTCTATCATAGGCTTGGCTTCCGCCGAAGAGACATCCTCCTTAACCGGCTCTGGTACAAACCGAATAGGTTCTAAAGGGGGAGTGTTTTCTAGGATACGATCTAGAAGTTCTTCTCCCTCTTCAGTGGTCTTATGTGTAAAAGACCAACCAGCGGTTGTATCGAGTAATAGGGCAGACTCTTTGCTAAGTCCTAACCAAAAGTGCGCAAGAGCACATGGGTTGGGATAGACAAATCGGGACCCGACCTAGCTAAGGTCGTGAAATGATCCCACGCTGCACCTATGGTTTTGTTTTCTTTTTGTCGGAAGTTGAGGATTTCTTGTCGCAGGGAAGCAATTCGAGATATGGGGAAGAACACAAGACAAAATCTATCCCGCAGTTCTTCCCAATCTCCATTTACCTTTCCTACGGTATGGGCGTACCATTGCCTCATCCTTTCATTGAGAGAAAAGGGAAACAATTTCCACCTCAACATTTCTTGTGACATGCCTGAAATGGTCAGGCAAGCACAAAGCTGCTCAAACTCCCATAAGTGGTGATAAGGGTTTTCATAATCCAAACCTAAAAAGGCTTGGTCCCGAACCATGGCTATGAAGCCCGGGCAGAGCTCGTAACTAGAAGCTGTGATTGGCTTCGAGGATTGTGGCGGTTCTGCGAGCTCGCCCTTAGGAGCAGCAAGTTTTTCAATGGTGGGTTGCTCCATTTTATAAAAAGTAAAATTAATAAAAATAGAAGCATAGGTAGAACAAGGTACATGGGCAACTAGGTTTAGAGATAACTACGAGAACCGTTCCTTGGCAACGGCACCAGAAATGCTTGTTGGTGTTTCTTAGCGTAAGCAGAAAAGTCCGCAAGCACACGGAAATACCATTGTAGCACTTCACCCGGTGGTAAGCAGGGTATCGTATTTTCCACAGGGAACGGTAAGAGTAGGTTCTCTCTAAACGATGTTGCCCAGAGGCAGGAGAGTGGTTACTGGGGTAGTGAGGCTTTTCTACTGGTTTTATCCTTAGAGAGGTTAACTATGTCGCTAATTCCTTGCTTCGGGCACCGGATCGCACCTGGTCTGCCAGGTGATGCCGGCCTTTGGCTCTACGCCGCACCTGGACGTGGGGTATTACAGAGGACGGACAGGGCTGTCACCACCTGCCGCCTACCCCTCAACCGTGGAGTGCGAGGTTGTAAGGTCCTAGATGGCAAGAGGGGGAGGTGAATAGCCTATAAAAATTTCTACAAACTTACTAAGCAAACTTCGTTAATAAGACAAACGGCGGAAAGCAAGTTTTGCTTAGCCTACAATGTGTTGCAAGCCCCCTATCCAACAATTCTAGTGTTTGATCACTTGCACACAAATAATCAACAATGCCGTGATAACGTTACACAATTAAGGCTCACGGCGGAACCACAAACAATTCTACTTTGTGGAAAGTAAAACCAAGATAGCGCTACACAGTTAAGGCTCTTGGCGAACCACAAGGCAATTCTAGAATTATAAGTGCAAGAGAGGAAAGAGCTTGTTATACTGACGCGTCGAGTCGAGGTTGCCAATCACCAAGAAGATGAACAATCAATCACAATGGCAACAACACAAAGATGATGACCAATCACCGGGAACAAGAATGATGACACAATTGTTTATCCCCGGATGTTCACTTGGGCACCGCCAAGCTACGTCACCCGTTGTGTCGACCAACACCTAGATGGTTCTTCGGTGTGACCCTCAAGTCACTAGCCTCGCAAGGCTCACCACACAAGGTACCGCAATACACCACTCTCAAGCGAGGTACTCAATGACATGCGCAATCCACTAGGTTGCTCTTCGTGATCCCCACGAGGTGAGCACAACCTCTCACAAATCAACCGGAGGTGGCCAAGAACAATCACCTTCTCTTGCCAACGCCTCCAACTTCCTCCAAGCTGGCTAGGAGCGGTACTCTCCAAGAGTAACAAGAAATCGACCGGCGAAACCACCCACAAGTGCCACTAGATGCCCTCAAGCAATTCAATGCACTAGGTGATTCACTCAATCTCACTTCAGATGATCAATCAAGCAAGAGAGAAGAGAGGGGAGGAGTTTTCTCAGCTCAAAGAATGCACAAGGGAATAGAAATGGCCAAGAGACCACCCCAAGGGTCGGCCATCTTCTATTTATAGACCCACTCAAACATCCAACCGTTATTCTCCTCGGGGGCCTGAAAAGCATGCGCCGGACGCGCCAGCTCGCCAGCGCCGGACGCGTCCGGCGTTCACTGACAGCCGACCATTGGTGGCACATTTGAATCTTGTGCTACCACGTCGCGCGTCCAGCACCGCGTCCGGCGCGCCACGCGCGACCGGCCCGCGCACGTCTGGTGCTCAGCCAGTGCTGCGGCCCGCTCTGCGTCGCGTCCGGCGCACGCCGGACGCGGACGCCCCAGCGTCCGGCCCACGCTGCCAGCCGGCCCATGGCGCACCACGGCCCAGCACATGCCGGACGCGTCCGACCCAGCAGGCCAGCGTCCGGCCCAGTGCGTCCGGCGCCCGCACGCTATGCAGAGCCCACTGGGGAGCGTCCGACGCCCATCTGGCGCATCCGGCGCTCCCTCCTTCACGCGTCCGACGGCCTCAGCCTCCTGCGGTGCACTCTGGGTAGCGTCCGGCTTCCACCTGGCGCGTCCGGCGCTACCCCTTGGCGCGTCCGGCGCCTTCGAGCAGTGCACACCTTCGTCGTTCCATCGCGTCGTCGCTGATCCAAGTCGAACCACTTGCCTTAGGGTACTAACCACCACTTGTCGATCACTCTTGAACACAAGGGTTAGCAATTCTCTCGAGAAACACAAGGCAATGGTTTAGGTCACTAGGTCTACATGCAATGCACTTCATGAAAACCCCTAGTGGCACCTGTGCATCGATTAGCCAATAAGACTTCCCCTCTTAATAGTGCGGCTATCGATCCTAAACCACTCACACCCTCTATGGTGTCTTGAGTGCAAAACAAAATGGCCCTATCGGTTATACCTTTGCCTTGAGCCCATTTTGTTCCTCCAAAAGATATGAACGCTTCACACCATCACGTGACCGTCTCGACCCATCGATCTTGACTTCACTTGCTCTTCACCGTGCATCGGTCCATCGGCGCCTAGTCTTGCCCTAGCTTCACCATCACATGGTCCTTCGCTACGAAGCCTCGACTAGCCCTTCACCTTCAACACCGGTCCATGGAGCCAAGTCTCTCGATCTTCATCTTTTGGTCACATGACAAGTGTCATGCTTCATATTCAATAAGCTCATCATGTGGACAACCTTTCTCTAATCAACCACTTAGATAAACAAGGTTAGTCCATGGTTTCATCAATTACTGAAAACCAAACTAGGGACTTTCAATCTCCCCCTTTTTGGTAATTGATGACAACCTCTCAAAGATGATTTTGATAATAAGAATTTTGAACTTGTCATACTTGTCCAATCATTAAGCTCATAAGATAGATTTGGACAACTATAGCAAGCTCGGTTTTGGTAGCATTAGCTCCCCCTACATATGTGCATAGAGTTTGGATTTGAAGCTTTGCACATATGCATGGATAGTAGTGTTGGGAGAGTAATTCTACCAAAATGATGCTAAGGTGTAAGAAATGGACCTTTGAAGCGTGATACCAATCGGAGTTGCCTTTTACACCATCCTTAGCACCATAAGGTAACTAGACATCCATCAAAAACTCAAGAAACCCGTGAGATCAACATTATAGGCAAGGTTCTTGAACCACTTGTAAAACAAAGGGAATGCCTAGATACCACTCGAACCTATGCATGCTAGTAGATCATTTCATCATTCAAGTTCTATACTAGCATTGCATCACACAAGCAAGAAGGACGCCACTTGTATAAAACTTGTAATGCAAAGCTATCCAAGTGCCATGAGCAAGTCATATGAGAATGCACAAACAAATGCAACAACTTTGTTCATGAGCTTGCTCCCCCTTCTTGTGTGCATCAAAATTTTATTTACCCCCTTATCATGTTCAATCATCTTTTACTCTCCCCCTTTGTCAACAATTGCCCAAAATGGGATCAAATTGTGGAGAGAAAAGGACTTTGATGGAGTAAACAAAATATTTGTCAAATTTGGTTCAACCTAGAACACTTGCCAAAGATATTTAATTCGGTTTGAACCAAAGACAAGCTTCTTCACACCTCATAAAAGGGTTATCTTGCCTATGTTGAATTAAACACTTATAGCAAATCTTCTAGATTCAACACTAGGATTGCAAGCCCACAAACATGTCATATGCCACCACTAGATCAAAACAATCATAGAAGCAATAGTGGCAACATATATCCATCAAATACATTTGATTTATCATGAATGCTCATAGGAACCACTTATTATGTCTACATGCTCTAGCAAGTCCTTAGCAAGTATGAATGACCTGTCAATCAATTGTACCTTGCTTTGTTGAAGGAGAGGCATGTCAAGTAGTGGTGGGGTGCATTCAACACATGTTTGAGAAATCAAGAATGTTCAACTCATTCCTTAGCTTGCAAAACCTTCTTTCATCAAGTGGCTTGGTGAGAATGTCGGCAAGTTGATCATCGGTGCCCACACTTTCAATAGATATGTCTCTCTTTTGTTGATGATCTCTAACGAAGTGATGCCTTATGTCAATGTGCTTTGTTCTTCCATGTTGAACCGGGTTTTGTGTCATCTTGATTGCACTCTCATTATCACAAAACAATGGCACATTCTTGAAGTTGATGCCATAATCCTTCAAAGTTGACTTCATCCAAAGCAATTGTGCACAACAACTCCCGCACTAACATATTCGGCTTTGGCGGTAGAGATTGCCACACTATTTTGTTTCTTTGAGGACCATGACACAAGTGATCTTCCAAGAAGTTGACATGTACCACTTGTGCTCTTTCTATTGATCTTGCAACCACCATAGTCGGAGTTCGAATATCCAATCAATTCAAACTTTGACCCCTTGGGATACCATAGTCCAACATCTCTTGTTTGTTTCAAATACCTCAATATTCTCTTTGCGGCCGTGAGATGACTCTCTCTAGGTGAGGCTTGATATCTAGCACACAAGCAAACACTAAACATGACATCCGGCCTTGATGCGGTGACATAGAGTAGGCTTCCAATCAATGACCGATATTCCTTTTGATTCACCATATTGCCATCAAGATCACTATCAAGATTCCCATTGGTGCCCATTGGAGTTGAAATTGGCTTTGCATCTTGCATTCCAAACTTCTTCAACATGTCCCTTATGTATTTCCCTTGACTCACAAATGTCCCATTCTTCAATTGCTTGACATGAAGACCAAGGAAATAGCTAAGTTCACCAATCATGGACATTTCAAACTCTTTGGCCATCATTTCGCCAAATTCTTCACAATAAGCTTGATTGGTTGATCCAAAGATGATATCATCAACATATATTTGCACTATGAAAAGATCATTGCCAATCTTCTTGGTGAATAGAGTAGTATCAACCTTACCCATCACAAATCCCTTAGAGAGAAGAAAGGTCTTCAATCTCTCATACCATGCTCTAGGTGCTTGCTTCAAGCCATATAGTGCCTTCTTCAACTTGTACACATGGTCGGGCTTCTTCTCATCTTCAAAACCGGGAGGTTGCTCAACATATACTAGCTCATTGATGATCCCATTGAGAAATGCACTTTTGACATCCATTTGATACAACTTGATGTTGTGGGCACATGCATAAGCCAATAGAATCCTTATTGCCTCCAATCTTGCCACGGGAGCATATGTTTCATCTTAGTCAAGACCTTCAACTTGAGTATAGCCTTGTGCAACTAGTCTTGCTTTGTTTCGCACTACATTGCCATCTTGATCTTGCTTGTTTTTGAACACCCATTTGGTTCCAATCACATTGTAATCACTTGGCCTTTCTACCAACTTCCAAACATCATTTCTAGTGAAATTGTTTAGTTCATCTTGCATAGCCATGATCCAATCAGCATCCTTCAAAGCCTCATCAACTTTCTTTGGCTCTATGGTTGACACAAATGATGCATGCTCACAAAACATAGCCAATCTTGATCTTGTTTACACACCACTTCTAATATCACCAATAACAATATCAATAGGGTGATCTCTTGCAACATGTTGTGGTTGTAGCACTTGCATTTGATTGCTTGAACTTGGTTGATCACTTGATTTATCTTCATAAGATGAACTAGCACCATGATCTTGCACTTGAGAATTACTAGCTTGCTTCAATGGAGAATTGAGCACTTGATCTTTGTCATCATCTTGCACATCAATCACTTGCCTTGCTCTAATGTCCCCAATGTCCATGTTCTTCATAGCTCCCACCAATTGAGTTCCACCAACATCATCTAGGTTCTCTTCCTCATCTTGTGACCCATTGGTTTCATCAAATTGCACATCATGGACTTCTTGTAGAATGCCACTTGAATTGTTCCAAACTCTATAAGCTTTGCTTGTAGTTGAATAACCGAGTAGGAACCCTTCATCACATCTCTTATCAAACTTCCCCAATCTAGTGCCCTTCTTCAAGATGTAGCATTTGCAACCAAACACTCTAAAGTAAGCAATATTGGGCTTTCTTCCATGAAGTATCTCATATGGGGTCTTCTCTAGAAAAGTATGACAATAGAGCCGGTTGATGTAGAAACATGCCGTGTTGATTGCTTCATCCCAAAATGATTGACTAACATTGTACTCATGAAGCATTGATCTAGCCATATCAAGCAATGTTCTATTCTTCCTCTCAACTAGGCCATTTGATTGTGGAGTGTACTTGGCCGAGAATTGATGATCAATGCCATAGTTCTTCCATTCTTGTATTCTTGAATTCACTCCCATTGTCACTTCTCACTTTCTTGATTCTCATGTCAAACTCATTGTGAACTCTAGTGAGAAAGGTCTTGAAGGTGTCATACACTTCACTCTTGTCACTAAGAAAGAATACCCATGTAAATCTTGTGAAGTCATCCACTATGACAAACCCATACTTGTTGCCACCAATGCTTGTATATGTAGTTGGGCCAAATAGATCCATGTGCAACAACTCAAATGCCTTGCATGTGCTCATTGTACTCTTCTTTTGATGTGAGCTTCTGTTGACACAAAAAGTGCACTGTGTCTCACACACAGCAAGCCGGAAAGCTTAGCTTCAATCGGGTGCCCGGGCGTCTGAATCCGGAAGCGTGCCAATCGATTTGACCTGAAAATCGACAAGGGATGAAACAGTAAGATCAAAACTGGAACATGTTGGGTGAGACCAGATAGTTCCATCTTTATGGCCCTGAAGCCACTTACGACGACATATAGCTATAGAAGCTATCTGCCAACATGTTTGCAATTCATTCGGCTAATGTAACATGAATGATGTGAATAGAACTGAACTACCGAATATGTGTATATGAAGACATGTTTGAACAAGATTAAATCATTAAAGCATATCAAACTATATCTCAGGTTTAAAGCATCATCAAGCACGAACAATTAAAGATAAGTAACTTATAAATATAAATCTACTAAGATACACATGCATAGGCTATTCCAACTAGTCTGCCGCACGTCTAGCCTTCATAAACCCGTCGAGCACATGCTAAAGCAAGTTAATCCACCGCATGATACGACCTGCTATAAGCATATACCACTTTCTACTCTTAGGTCAATCCACCGCATGATACAACCTAACAATAAAGAGCTAAAAGCACGTAATTGGCTAAACAGATCTATAAATACTTGTTATATGTGTAAGCATAACCGTATCGGCAAGATTGCCGAATCGAGGTCCATGAAGAAGGAACAAGCAAGCTATCACAATCTAGAGCAAAGCAAAGCCTACATCTGCCGCACGATACCCAGCCTTATCTAAGATCTAAACGCTTTAACTTGTATGAACCCGCGACATGTAACAATCTTGATTGATCTAATTCGGCTATCTGAACTTGATCTACTCTATATTGAATAAGCATGAAAGAATGATCAAGAGCCGAAAAGAGCATCAATCTAGATTAGGCAAAAGAGTGTTGCAAATAATTAACATTAAAGAAACCATGCAACATGTGATAACTTAATGAATCAATTAGATCTTGCCAAATCTAAAAGAGCCGATAACTATCATTACTCATGTCTTAATCCGCCGCACGATACAAGGCACAAGCAAAAACTTCCCATGATCGAGCTTAGATCTACTGCATGTTCTAAGCTAAAACGATGAGACTACTTGTATCATAATCTAAATCCACCGCATGATACTAGACATGATAGCAAGGTTGCCGGGACTTACGGAGGTCGACGGATCGATTGGCCCTCTCGAAGAACTTGACGACACGACTAGAAGGACTCGAAAGGTGGCACGTAGCCGGTTGTATTGAATTGGTTGTGAACCCTTACTACAATTGTCGAGGGTTTATATTTATACCCTGGACAAAGATATGAGTCCTAGATGATTATGATCTATCAATCAAAATTGGAAAAATACATAAACCCGACTCTAAACATAATCGAAATCTTTGACCATTACGATTCCTTCCTTTTTAGGTCTGCTCCTCCTTTCCTTTTCTGCTTACTGAATGAAGCCATCGTAGCCGACCGCTTGATCATTTGCTGAACACATGGAAAGTTAGCCGACCGCACACATTTTGCCGAATCCTTCTCTCTGCCGATCATGGGCCTACCTGTCATATTCTTTACCAAATTTTGGTGTTAACACATGCCCCCTCAATTTCGAGATAAAAGAGAACTTTTATTTTGAAATTGACCATCAGCGCCCTTCGTCTAGGTCAATCTTGTCAACACCCACAGCCGCCACCTGAGAACTGAGTTTGCACTACTTCCTTAATGGCGTCCGAAGCTTCGACCCGCTCCATCATGGCGACGGGAACTCAAGAGGAAATGCTGCAGGTAACCCTACTTGCTTTACTCATTCGGCAATTTTTCTGAATCGGTACTTTCTGTGCTTTCAACTCATCTATCCTTCTTTCGCTTGAAGGAAATGAGGAATATGCTCTTGATTCCCAATCTCGCCCATCCAGAATCATTCTTTCTTGGTCCGATGGGTGATCCCAATCCTATGGATTTTATTGAAAAAGAAACCTTGAGGATCCCCTTCAAATCTAGGATTGCACCGCCAAATAGGTCGCCAAACACTTTCAAAACCTGGCCCCTTCCCTCAATTACAGGATGGCGTGACTGGTATCGTAGGATGCAAGCCAAGAATAGTGATTTATGGGAGGCACAGGATATTTAGCACTGTTTGGAGCTGTCATTAGCCAAAATGCCAAGAAATGACTCTCTTCTGATTGCCGCTTCTCACTTCTGGTCTGATGCTGTCAACGCATTTATCTTTGGCCATGGCCCAATGTTGATTACCCTGGCAGACATTTTCATGATGACTGGACTGAACATCACCAAGCCAGCATACCCGACCAAGTACAAGGGCACCAGTTCCCAAAAAGCAGTCAAGTCAGGAGGTGGATGGGTCAAGCACATTCAGGCTTATGCAACAACTGGTGCTGTGTCAGACAAGGAGTATAAAGCCTTCATGAACATGTGGCTGTGCAGGTTCATCTTCTGCAGCAAATCTAATGAGCCAACCTTGAATCATATAGTGATGGCTGAAGAACTAGCTGCAGGCAAACTGATTCCTCTGGGCAAGTATCTTCTGGGAGCTGTTTACCACATGATGCATCAGATCACTGTCCAAATGCGCAACCAAGGTGAAATTTCTTGTGTCAATGGCCCTTGGTGGCTTGTCCAGATGTGGTTGCAATTGTACATGCACCAGATTGTTTCAATCGACCTCCACGGTCTGGGTTTCCCATCTCATCAATTATCTTGAAGGTGAAGACCCAAGACAAAAATCTTGTCGGACATATGGTGAAGCTGCATCCTCTATTGTCATCGACATAGATATTGGCCATCTCTTCAAGACTTTCTACAAGGGATTCAACCAAATAACCTGGTTCCCTTACGAGAGAGAATGAAAACTTAACTCTCCCTTGCAAATTCAGTTATGAGCTTGGCTGCACTGAGATGAAGAATCCAAGGAGATCTTCAACTCTTTTATCAGGCCTTGTGCTCTGCCAGCAAAATTCCACCATGGTAGGTTGGTGAACCCAACTTATGAATTTTACAACCCAAACATGGTTGCTAAGCAGCTTGGATTTGGTCAATTACCCCCAAGTTATACTTCTTAAGCATCATCAGGCCTAGGGAAACATTATCAAATAGACTGAGGCCAATAAGATTTTCAATCTTGGATGCAAACTCCCATCATATGAACCTGACCCTCTGGTGATAACTGAGGTTGCTCACCCCTTATTCAACTCCTGGTGGCAAGAATGGCGCTCTCATATTTTCAGCACTCAAGCCCATCTTCTGTGCCAAGTCCTAATGCCTCAATTTGCTTCTGATGATGAGGTATTTTTTTCCTTTCAGAACTTCTCTTATCCTTGAACTTTACCTTTTGTTCTAATCACTTCTTGAACAGGACAATGCTCCTCCAAGCCCCCCAGAAGTTCAATACTGGCAACCTAGTCCTGTTACTGCATTAGGACATAATGCTCCAACTTTAGCAGTTTTTAACAGAACCCCTGCCGATGAGACAGTGCTCTTGAAGGACTTGAAAAGGAAAGCTCCTTCTTCTCCCAAAGACACTGCTATCCCCAAGAAGACAAGATCAAAGAAAGCCAAACCACTTCCTCAGGTATGAATGCCCCAGTCTTGCTGTTTTTACATGTTGGTGCATCCATATTCATCATTTTTCAATAGGTGCAGGCTAGCCCTCAAGGCTCTGACAGAATAGTGAATCTGGTGGATTCCCCTGAAATCTCCACTGGTCAGACAGATGTCAATGAGACCATTGGTAATACTGGTATGTACCTATGTCTTGTGCTCTTTCCTCTTTTAATCATGCATTATCCTTTTCATCCTATGATTATGATTCAGATGAACAAGAAGAAGCAGCAGAAAAACCCACTCCTCATCAGGTTTCAGACTCATCAACCCCGGCTGTGCAAGAAGCTTCAACAAGCCATGAGGTTATTAATCCTGAAGTAGCTGTTATACCGTCTACTCAAAATATTGAGTCTACCCTAGATGCAATTGATCAAGTATTCGCCGAAGAGGTAACACTTTCAGTTACTTTCTGCTTAAACCAAACATTCGGCTAAACCATCTTTTCCTATTCATTGACAGGACACTGCTCATCCACAAGCCAGCATCTCTCTGATTGCTGAAGAATTTGCCGAAGATGACAAAATTTCTTCCAGTCAGCAGTTGTCATCAGAGAATCAAGCCAGACTGAGGGAGATAATCCTTTTCTTGGATAAGGACATTGTCACTTTGACTAGGGAATTAGATCAGATAAGGTCGATTGCAGAGCTCATTGATCAAGAAATCCCTTTTGATCTTGCAGCCACTTTGGAAGCCCTGTTCCATCTTGACGATCATTTCTTCTT
This sequence comes from Themeda triandra, assembly GCA_018135685.1. Classification (NCBI taxonomy): domain Eukaryota; kingdom Viridiplantae; phylum Streptophyta; class Magnoliopsida; order Poales; family Poaceae; genus Themeda; species Themeda triandra. Next base: position 102,845 of record JAENPR010001481.1, on the reverse strand, counting down.
GTCAAGAGGGCTAACAAGAACACCACTGCCAAAGCTGACCTGGAGAATGATAAGGTGGCCAAAGAGCAGCAAGTCAAGGAGCTTTACTCTGAAATCAAGCTGACCAAACATTCCTTGGACACTCTGGGGCCAGAATTGCAGGCCATGAGAGCTGAGAGAACAAAACTTGAAGCCGAATTGGCTCAACTGAATGCCAAGATTCAGTCTCATGAAGCCAAGCTTGCCAATCTGCCTTCCCTTGATTCGGCTAAAGTCAGGATAACATCAGTTATTAGGGAAACCAAGCAAATCAAGACCAAGTTGTCCAAGATTCAAGGTTCTGAGGAAGAGGATCAGAAAACTCTTGAGGAGGTTAACCGAATCAAGACTGATGCTATCAATGCCATCAACTCCTTTCTGAATGTGTAGCCATTTAGCTTGTGATGATCATGTAAACACTATGCTTTCCTGGTCATGTCACGCTTGAAAACATTTATTCTCTTGAGAAATAGAATTTCTTTTTTTTCCTTTCTGTTATTTATTCGTTTTAGCTTAATGCCATCGGCTTTCTGAACATAACTGCTCTTCAGTAAGCAACCACCTCTATCTGAATGCAACTGCTGTCATTCCAAACTCAAGCTTTAGCCGAATGAACCTCGTTTAGATATTTAGCCGAGCGCACTCTGGGAATTTGAAGCGATAGCAATGACCATCTTGGCCCAGTCCAATATCGGCCCATAAAAGTGTGAAAACCCTATTTTGTCGCTTGGTTTTCCCAAAGGCTCCGCCATGGCTCCCAACATTCATAAATAGGGCCCCTCGGGTCTTATCATCACCACACTCAAGCAGTTGCCATTTTCCATCTCTTCCACTTCCTCTTCCTCCCCGAGCCAACAAACCCCCATCACCACCCATGGCGAGCGGCGGCGATCGCGGCAAGCGCCCAGCCGAGGACGCAGCGGAGGGAAGCAACACCCGGCACCGGCGGTGAGATTTCTTCAACTCCTTGAGTTGTGCCGTTCATCTTCTTTTACTCGATCTCGGCTCTGCCCCCTTGCGGTTATCTTATTCTTCTTCTCGATTTCGTTATAGGGGTGTTGGGATCACCGGCAACTATGTCTCCAACTTTGGGAGGCAGGTTGCTCGGGCCGGCACTCACACCCCTCCTCCTGCTCCTGCTCCGGCGGTGGGAGTAGGCAACCGCAGCGGTCGTCGCCTGAGGTGATGAGATAACCTCTTCATCTTCTTTGCGGTTTTTCTTGACAGCCGATTCTTGATCCTCTTCTCTGTTTCAGGACCGCGAGGATGGGCTCCGGCCAGTGGCACCTCCTCGCGCTGGCCGCGGCAGCCACAGTTCCTCCGGCATCATCGGGGTCTTCCTCCGGCAGTTCGTACCACCCCTATCCTTGGGGTCGGTTGGACGAGGAGATCCCGAACTCGTATGACGGCGACGACGCCGCTCGTTACCTTCGCGAGAGGGATGAGGCGAGGGAGCTTCTTGGTGAAGAAACCAAGAAGCACGGGATCGCCCAACTGGAGTGGGAGGACCAGAGCAGGCAGCTCTGCGAGGCCATCACCAGTATGGTAATTTCTTTGAAGATTGCTTGATTCTTGTTTTTTCCCGATTCGCTTGCTCATTGGTTTGTTTATCTCTGTTTTGCAGACCTCTCCGAGGAGCTCAACCGCCTGAAGGTGGCGGCGACGGCGGTGGCCGACCGGGTGAACGCCAGGGGACCGACCGTGGCAGATCGCCTTGAGGCGGTTCCTGGTCAGATTGATCAGGCCGCCATCCACGGTGTGCACCTCGGCACCGCTCTTGGCCTGGCGGGGATGTCGTCCTGGACCGGGGACAAGTATACCTCCCTGCCGATCGGCTTCCAGGGCGGGCTCCCCCACGAGATCGACGACATCGACGATCTCTTGGCGGAGTACGACGACCACGCCCTCGCCATGGCCGACGCCACCAACCCGCAGTCCGTCCTCAACAAGCTCTTCACCGAGGAAGAGGAGTAGCTTGTATTAGGATTGGCGCGGGTTGTAATAAAAAAATTTTTAATGAAGAATGTTGGTTCCACCCTTGTTCTTGCATTGCTCTGATTGCAATGGCATTTATTCTGTCACGTTTGTTATCGCGAATTCTCATTCCTTAGCTAGAATCCGCTGTGATGCTTCGCGAACGCAATGACGTCATCTTAGTCGATTAGATCTCGGTCCTGTTCCACGACTTGACAGTTTGTAGCGTAGCACTTCAATTCACTTTATCTTCCCCCGATAAACCTACCAGCTGAGAGATAAAATTATAACTGTTCACTTATATTTAAAAAATGGCAAAAGGCGATACAACTGTATCGGCTTTTCTTGTTCTAAAGACGATACACACGATATCGGCTATTTTGCGCTAGAGGCGATACATGTAATATCGGCTTTCTTCCTCCAACTTCTTTCCTTTATTCTGAAGGCGATTCCAATCAAAATTGGCTATTTTGTGTAGGACACGATTAAGATCCAACTTCAACACTTGGATAAAATTTCTTAAGGTACCTGCCATTGATGGCCCTTGTAAGCTCTTCCCCAAATAACGTTTTCAAGATATATGCATTGCCAGGTGCACAACTCACAACCCAAAAAGGTCCTTCCCAATTTGGAGACCATTTGCCGAATGTTTTATCCTTTGTACCAATCGGCAATATTGTTTTCCAAACTAAGTCTCCCTCTGCAAATTGTTTGACCTTAACCTTTTTATTGTAGTACTTGGCAATATGCATTTTATTCTTCTCAATATTTTCCAAGGCTTTGAGACGGATCAAATGCAAATCTTCTAGCTCATCCATCATTAGATCCTTATAATCTTTCTCTGCCAAGTCTTTCTGCAACTCTACTCGCCTTGATCCTGACTGCAACTCCCAAGGCAGCACAGCATTGTGCCCATAAACCAATTCGTATGAAGATGCTTGTGTAGACCCATGACAAGCCATTCGATAAGCCCACAATGCTTCATTAAGGACCAAATGCCATCTTCTTGGCTTCTCATCGATTTTCTTTTGGATGATTTTAATCATGATCTTATTTGACGCCTCTGCTTGGCCATTTGCTTGTGCATAATAAGGAGAAGAGTTGTACAACCTTATTCCCATGCTTTCGGCAAAAATCACAAAACTCTGAGGAAGTAAACTGAGTCCCTTGATCGGTTGTTATGGTCTGTGGAATTCCAAATCTGTGAATTATGTGTTCTTTAACAAAATTGACCATATTCTCTGATGTAACCGTCTTCAAAGGGATAGCTTCAACCCACTTGGTAAAATAATCTATAGCTAATAGCACAAACTTGTGTCCTTTGCTGGATGGAGGATTGATCTGCCCAATTAAATCTATGCCCCATCTTCTGAATGGCCAAGGTTTAATTATAGGGTTTAAAGCAGATGCAGGTGCCCTCTGAACATTACCAAATATCTGACAATCTCGACATCCTTTATAATATTCAAAACAATCTTCTAAAATAGTCGGCCAAAAATACCCAGTCCTTCTGATTATCCACTTCATTCGGTAAGCCGACTGATGTGCACCACAAGCTCCTTCATGAACTTCAAAAATAATCCTTTTGGCCTCTTCTCGGTTCAAGCACTTGAGCAATACTCCATCTATAGACTTGTAGTACAATTGATTATCAAGAAGTACAAACTTGAGGGCTTTATACCTGAGCTTTCAGGAAACTCTTTGAGATGGATCTTTTAAATAATTGATAATATTACATCTCCAATCATCATCTGCCTGATCAGTGTTGAGAGCACCCTCTTCAATAGTAAAAACCTCCTGATTTTCATGATATCCAGAGGCAGCTTGAGCTAGTCTGTTGGCTTCTCCATTGTGTTCTCTAGGAATATGATGCAATGTAACTACTGAAAATTTCTTCAAAAGCTCTCTACATTCTTCATAATATTCTCTCAATATATCATTCTTGCATTCATATTGCCCTGTCAACTGATTAATCACCAATTCAGAATCTCCAAACACTTCAACAGCAACGGCTTTTACTTCTATCAATAGCTGAAGGCCTCTGAGTAAAGCTTCATATTCTCGCTTGATTGTTAGTGACATGGTATTCGATTGAAAAAGCATACTCAAATATTTTTTCATGTGGGGATATTAAAAGAATACCAGCACCGCCACCTTTGTCACACGATGATCCATCAAAAAACAGTGCCCATGGGGCAATGCTAACTGCTTCAACAGACAAATCACGGTGTTGAGTGATGAAATCGGCAATTATCTGACCCTTCACTGCTTTTGCCGATTCATACCTTAGATTGAACTCGACGGTGCTAACACCCACTTGCCAATCCTTCCATTTAAAATTGGCATTGATAACATGTGTTTAATTACATCAAAACTAGACACCACCACACATTCGGCATTTAACAGATAGTGCCGAAATTTGGTACATGAGTAATAAACACATAGACAGAGCTTCTCTATAGCCGAATACCTTGTTTCAGGGTCCAACAATTTTCGGCTAAGGTAAGCTATGACCCTTTCCTTTCCATCAAACTCCTGCATAAGGGCCGATCCTATTGTCAGGTTATCGGCCGCCACATACAGCTTGAAAGGCTTCTCAAGTTGTGGAGGTACCAACACTGGTGGTGCCTTCATGTATTGCTTGATCTCATCAAAAGCCTTTTGCTGTATGTCACCCCAAGCAAATTTCTGATCTTTCTTTAGCTTCAATAATGGAGAGAAAGGTAATACTCTTTCTGACAAATTGGATATGAACCTTCTCACAAAATTAATCTTGCCTAGCAATGACTGTAACTCTGTGAGGTTAGTTGGGGGCACAATCTTGTCTATTGCTTCCATGCTCTTTTTTCCAACTTCTATCCCTCCTTTGTGGATTAAAAATCCCAAGAACTCACCAGCCGATACCCCAAAGGCACATTTATTTGGATTCATCTTCAAGCCATGTCTTCTTGTGCATTCCAAAGTTTTCCTCAAATCGGCTAAATGTCCTTCATAATCTCTGGACTTGACCACCACATCATCAATATAAATCTCTACAATCTTGCCGATCAACTCATGAAAAATATAATTCATAGCTCTCTGATAAGTTGCACCAGCATTCTTCAACACGAATGTCATAACTATCCACTCAAATAGACCAATATGGCCAGGACATCTGAATGTTGTCTTTGCAATATCCTCTACTGCCATAAAAATCTGATTATAGCCAGCATTGCCATCCATAAAACTGATAACTTCATAGCCTTTCTTCTTTGCATCAACTAGCAAATCGGCAAGCGGCATTGGATAACCATCCATAGGAGTAGCTTTGTTGAGATCTCGAAATCTATGCGAGACTCTCATCTTTCCATTTTTCTTGTATACGAGGCACTATATTTGAAATCCAATCTGCATACCTGCATGGCCGAATAAAGTTTGCTTCTATCAGTCTTTCAACCTCTTTCTTTACATCAGCCAATACCTCCTCTTTATAAATTTTTCGTGGAGGTTGTTTGAAAGGACGAAACCCAGGCTTAATGGGCAGCTTATGCTCAACAATTGATCGATCTAATCCGGGCATCTCTGTATAATCCCAAGCAAAACAATCCTTAAACTCTTTCAGCAACTCTACCAGCTTCAATTTGTATTCTGGGTCTAGATTTGCACTGATGTACATCGGCCTTGGCTTTGAACTGTCACCCACATCAATTTCTTCTAATTTATCGGCCGACATGAAACCACGACCCAGCTTGCCTTTGTTGCCATCGATCGGATTACCCATTAAAAATTACTGTCAGAGCCGACTGCTTGGATCGGCTGTTGATCTCTGTTGAACACATTGACAGGACCTTCTTTCCACTGTTTACCTGAAAGGCAATCTAGTCCATCATACTCCCAGTAAGCAGGCTCTGAAGCAGCGACACTTACCGAATCATCAGCTTGGACAATCTCAACATCATCTCCAATCCACTGAATGAGAATTTGGTGCATGGTTGAAGGTATGCAGCAGTTTGCATGGATCCAATCCCTTCCTAGAAGCATACTGTATGCCCCCTTGCCATCAATAACAAAGAAAGTTGTGATCAAAGTCTTGGATCCAACCATCAGTTCAACATGCACAGCTCCACGAGTATCAGAAGCATTGCCAGCAAAATCTCTGATAATCATGTCGGTCTGCAACAGGTCTTCACTTGTCATCCCAAGCTTTCTGAAAGTTGTATAGGGCATAATGTTGATAGCAGCCCCTCCATCAACAAGCATCTTGGTCAGAGGCTTGCCATTGACATATCCTTTCAAATATAAGGGCTTCAAGTGACGATTTTTAACTGGCTTATCAAAGACTGCTTGCCGAGTCAACACTAGTTGAGCCATCAGATCTCGGCATTCAGTTTCATCAAAATCAGAATATACTTCATCCTGAGTATCTTGATCTTCAGGAGCCCTAAACTCCAATGGGATGAAGAACACCATGCTAGCATCAGCCGAAGGACCCTGTCCATCATCCTTTTTCTTAGGACGCCATACTGGCTTCTTTTCGGCTAATTCCTGTTTCAGTTCTTGATTCCTCAAACGCTGAACTCTTCTCTTCTGGCTTTTCCTTAAACCAGGAGGACACCACTGACCTCTTTGCCACCTATATGAACTCTCTTCTGCATTATGAGCACTGCTATGAGCCCAAGCTTGGTCTGCAAACCTTTTCCTCTGATGTCCATCAAAATTATTCATTTTTAAGCGCCGATCGTCCTCAGGAACTCTTATTCCAAGTCTATCATGGACGGGATGGCGGTTGACTCGAGATTGCCTGTACTCCGAATATTGATCACTGCATTCAGGGCAATTGTTCCTAGCAGGCAACTTCAAGCCTTCATTCCAACAGTGTCTGAAGAAGGAACAGTTCCAATGAGACTGCTCTTGCTCTCTCCTGTACTCTTCTTGTTCTCTTTGGCGCACTTCTGCCTCATATATCCGACGTTCTGCCATGAATCTGCGCTCTTCTTCAATGAACTGCTGCTCCTCATCACGTTCTAGCTTCTTCTCTCTCTGCCATTGTTGACGGTCGTTAAGTATCAATTTTATACCGTCAACGCAGCAAGAGAAAGGACTAATATGAGTTCACCTGTTAGATATAGGGGTTACACCGACGGAATTCCACGAGTTTTGGTGATTGTCTATTTCTGCGGGGTTATCGAAAGAGAACCAAAGGAGGCCCACATGTCATGATTACATAGAGATAAAGACCGAACGGGTAAAATTGTATAATCTAGAAGACTCCGAGAAGGCAAACCACGGAAGCTGGGGCCCACACAGCGGGGTGGCCGGTCGGCCGACCCGGGGGGAGTCGGCCGACTCCCCACCTCCACCAATCGGTGGAGTCTCGTGGATCCCGCCTCCACCGCCTTTGAGGATGAATAATTATCGTCCATTTAGGTCGGTTTGATCCGAGGGCTGTGGTTAATCCTAGGGGGCTATATATTCGAGCCCTGGCCCCGGGTGAAACCCTAATTCATTCCTAATTCATTCAAGAGTTCATTCTCTCATTAGAATTCGTAGAGAAGCCGAGCCACCATCTCAATTAGAGCTCCATAGTTTAGTAGCATAGCTACATAGGAATAGATCTAGAGGGAATCAAGCCTAGCTTGGAGTCCGGATCTGTCGGAGTTCTTGGTAATTCCCTCTACATTCTTGTAATATTCATCATTGTTCGTGATACTATGAGTAGTACTTTATTCTATTCTATTATATCGAGACTTGACTTTGCTCTATTTGATTATGTTCTCAATTATATTGTTCTTAGTTTACTTTGATTATATGTTTAGCATAGTTGGACTAGAATTATGTTTATGCATAGGATCGTATAGCACTTGCTCATTAGATCGATGGGTGAGTGGTAAATATTGTGTAGGCGTGGTGCCTAGATTGTATTTATCTGCGATTACACCCTATTGGCCGGGTCGTGTGGTAGATCGCGGAAGTGACAGTTCCGTTGAGTCCTTTGTATTCCATCCCCGTTGGTAGGTCTTAGTAGAACAACCTATTACATTGAAGTCATTGCTATGTCTCTTGTCTTCTCGGTAATATCACTAAGCATAGATGTAACCTTTTCCCGCCATGATTGCTAGATGTTCTTGCACTAATCATTGTATGCTTTGACCTTATAGTTAGAATAACATAGGATTATACCCTAGATCGTCCTAGTCCATGCTAGTGTTATAAGCTTAGAGTGCTAAGTTGAGATGGCTTATTACTATTATTTTATGTGGCTAAATGCTCTCATTTATCTTATGTCATTTATCATTCATTCCTATATTTTATGTGACACTTACCCCCGTATGAGATGATCGATACGAGACAAGGTTAAGCTCTCCATTACAGCATGTGCATTGCTCATCACTCATTATCCAGTGCATTCCCTTCCCGGTGGTAAAAATATAAATAACGATACCTGGATACTCCTGGTTAAAATGCTACATCGGTATTATCTCGTAAACTTGCGGATCCCATATTTATTTCTAGTAGCGTTGCATTATTTAGTACCGGCATTTTTGGCGCCATGTTAGGGATGACAACCTAACACCGAGTGGCGTTAGAAATGTCAACAAGCATTTTGGCGCCGTTGCGGGGAAGGTTGAAAGCCAATGGATAATGAGCAAAGCATTGCACTACATAATGAGATTGAGCACTTGTCACCATTCTCTACTCATACAGACCTTACCCTTGTCTTTCGTCTATTTTTATATCTTATGCGGGGTAATGTATGAAAAAGACAATTCTTCCCGATAATTATATTGACGATCCGAAGCTTTATTCGGGAAGGCCGGAAGCAAGTTGAAGAAAACCAATCAATCATCATCATCATCAACTCAACTTGGAAGTTTGTCGGAAGCGAAAGTCAACCTTTCGTGCGAGACTTGACACCGACGTTTGAAGCCATGGCGAACAAGTCACTCCGCGAGTTCTCGGCTCCAACTACGGACAACATTCGTGCTTGGACCAGGCTGCGGACATCGAAGGAGCTTTTGAGCTCAAGCCTGCGCTAATCAACATGGTGCAAGCAAGCCGGTTACGTGGGAAGGCCCATGAAGATGCTAGTGCTCATCTCCAACACTTCCCGGAGATTTGTAGCACATTCACTATCAAGGATGTCCCCGAGAGATGCTATACTACTTCGCCTCTTCCCATTCTCACTCTTGGGGAGAGCGAAGCGTGGTTCTACGCCAATAAGGAGAAGAATCCTACGTGGGCATTATGTTCCACCAATTTCTTGGCGAAGTTCTTCCCAATGGGCAAGACAAATGCTCTTCGCGGGAAGATATCAAGCTTTCGGCAACATCATGATGAGGCTGTCCCGAAGCTTGGGAGCGCTTTCAAGATTACATCCTCGAGTGTCCTCATCATGGCATGGAGAATTGGCTGCTTATGCGACATTCTACCATGGGCTTAGCAACAACACACGTGAGACGATGGATCTTTGCTGCTGGAGGTGCATTCTTATCACTCACTATTCCTCAAGCCACGGCTCTTGTGGAGAAGATGGCATCCAACCAAGGTTGGAGTGAAGAAAGAACTCGAGACCCGCAAGAGAGGTGGAGGAATGCACCGGTGAAGGAGGTAGACATGCTTTGTCGCCAAAATGGATTTGCTAATGAAGAGGCTCGATGAGAGAGTCCCGAGAAAGAAAGAAGTCATGCATATACATGATGCTCGCATGACATGTGAAGAGTGTGGAGAGGCCGGGCACACAGGTGCTAACCGCCCGGCTGAAGGAGGACGTGAACTACCTCAATAACAACAACAATAATAATTACTACCGTCCTCGCGGAATCAAGGTTGGAATCGGCGGCGAGGCCTAACTACTCGTGCAATTATTCGAGGCAACTATCAAGGTAACAACTCCTCCTACAATAATTACAACCGGCCGCCTTTGAGAGAGTTAGTGCTTTGAATCAAGGCAAGATGATGGACAATCTGTCCAAAAAGCGACATCAAATGACAAGGTCCTAGAGACACTCGGCAACGTAATGGATGGCTTTTCCAATGCCATCAAGAGTCGCTCGGCTTCAACAAGATACTTGAGTCGCGGTACAACGGCTTGTTAACCTTGCTCCCTCCACCGGCCAAGGTAAACCGCGGGACAACCCGAAGAGCTCGAGACTGCAAATCTTGTTGATATATTCAATGTAGAAGATAGCCGGGAGTGATCCATCGAAGGGGTCATGGATTGACTCAACTCGCCAATCAAGAAGGGCGATCCGGGGAGACCGATCATTCCGATCTCCATTGGAAGTACTAACTTTAATGAGGCAATCGTGACTTCGGTGCAAGCATCAACATTATGCCAAGAGTGATATATGAGAAGCTATTCGATGCCCCTTAGCATACACAACCATGTGCTTACGGCTTGCGAGATCGGTCACTTCGTGTTCCTTTGGGAGTACTTGAAGACATATGTGTACGAGTAGGCAACTCGTATGTTCCAAGAACTTCGTGGTAGTGGATACGGCGGTGATGAAAGGTCCCTGTCATTTTGGGACGACCATTCTTGAACACCGCTGGAGCCATCATGTATGCCAACACCGCCAAGATCATCTTCAACATCAAGGGCAAGCGAGAAACCTTCTTCTTCAAGAACGAGTCTGCGGTTCAAACACACCCTCATCAACGAACGGTGAGAAGAAGAAGAATCCGGCTAAGAAGAGCAAGAACAGAGATAAGAAGACCAAGAAGACGGAGACAGGTAAGGATGGTCACCGCAGGTCCACGGGGAGCATGACCACTTACTCGGTCCCCACGTCGATCAAGAAGGATGACCCAGTGTCCCAACCATTCAATGCTCCATCAACGAAGCCCTTTCAATAAAGCTGCTGTCGTGACACCGGATCGGCGTCAACATCATGGCCAAGGTAACTTATGAGTATCTATATGGCACTCGCCTTTGGAGCCTACCTATGCACAGCTGCAAATGGCGGATCGACATTCCGCTTCGTCGAAGGAAAAGTGAAGGATGTCCTCATCCAGATAGATGACCATTATGTCCCTACAGACTTCCTAGTCATTGACATGGGAGATGACTATGATCCTCCAATCATCCTAGGAAGACCATTCCTGAACACCACCAGAGCTATCATCTATATTGGGACAGGAGAGATCCATTTCCACTTTCCCACTGAGAAGGTACGCCACTACTTCAATAATAATTATATAATCACTGAGGAGCCCAAGAAGAACAGAGCAAGGAGAAGGCAGCGTACCCGTCACCAGAACAAGAAGAACATCACTACAGATGGATGGGCTAACTATGAGGGAGAAGTGTCAAGATATGAAGACCGGTACCACGAAGACAAGAACATTATAGAAGAACTTTGAAGAGGTGCTACCAACGGAAGAGAAACAAGTGGTCCAAGAAGCTTCCTCCTCAAGGTCACCCTCTCCAACAAAGAAGGTGTGGAAGGTAAAAGCAAAATCGAATCAATTCCTACACAAGAGGCGACGTCATCGAGGCGCCGGCCCGGTGCGCCCCTTGAAAAATGAGCGAACATGACAAGTCTGTTCGGAGGACTTAAAACCACCGAACGCCGCGCCAAGAGGTAACTTGGTATTTATCAACAATCACTTTTCAGCATCATAATTTTACCTTAGCATATTTGTTTTCCTATTTGCATCTTAGTTGCATCTTTACCATCTACGCATTAGAAAAGAAAATAAAGATGTTGTGCATTTGCATCCGAGAAAACTTCAAGCCCCATGTGGATAGTCATTCACCGTGGTGGCACAAAAAAAATATAATAATTTCTCGGCATATTTATTTCCCCAATGCGCATTCCTTAAATAATAAAAAGATAAAAATATTTCTTGTGATCCTGTTAGAACAAGTCTAAGTTAAGAAAGTTCTAGACAACCAAGGCCTAGAGGTTTTATCACTAACGCTTAATCGGTTTCACAAGCTTTGTTGTCTATTTGAGCTTCACGAGAACATCAAGGATCATGAAGAGCTAACGGGTAGAAGGACATCCAGTCCCCATCGTCAGTCTTTGCCAGCGAAAATTGAATCTTTGTCTCCAACGCTGACTATCTACGACACTCCTGGAGGACTAGAACGTCTTCGTGCACATCGGCAACATCAACCGACTATGTCAACATCCAGCTTGGGGGAGAGCATCCCCCGTGTACCAAGCTAAGTGTTTCCAACTTATCTATTTATGCTTTATTAAAGTGTGCTTTGTTTAAAACAACTAAAAAAGTTGCATAACCATAGAAACCCGAAAAGATTTCCTTATTTATCTTTTCTACTTTTGGAGAGCTCTTGCAATCTTTGTCTTTAAAAGTGATCCCTAGAATAAACTCTACATGGAGATGATGAATAGTTGCTCCGCCGTAATTCCTTTCAAGTACCTAGTTTTCAACCTTGCACTCTCCCGAGTTTTGGACACAACTTGTTTAGATTTGAGAGTTGCTCGAACACGAAACTTGTGGGTAGCGAACACTTGATCTAAGTCTAGGTGGTTGACGGGTATGATATGGGAAGGTTTTGAGCTGCTTGTCCATCTTGTTCCTAGAGATACTAGAGTTACGGAGAATTTATCTTAAAAAAATATTAAATTCCTGCATGATGAGTTCCTTTATGATGAGAGTTTAAATTCCTACCACGACCATACATTCATGCTTACTAGATTAGGAAAACCCATCTCGTTTATATAGATCATATTGTAGGTTTGAGTGTAGACTTTATAGGCATTGAGTGTGGTTATCTTGTGGACCCATAAGGAATTAGTCACGCGAGTTAAAGTCAATACTATGTGCTCTCCATCCATTGATCTATGCTACTTAAATCCTCGAAGCATGCACCCATTTTATAAATACTACATTCATTAAATGCTACTACGTTCCTCGAAGTACCACCCACATATAGATCCATATCCACCACATATTGTGCTATCTCTACCCTGGAGATACGCACTTATCTTTGCTCCTATCCCGGGAGTACGCATTCCCCACATATTGTGCTATCTCTACCTTAGAGACACGCATTCATGCTGCTCCTACACTTTGAGAGTACGCATCCATCCATTCATCCATCCACATATACATACGCCATTCATTTCACATCATCCAGAAAAGGTTCTACTCCTATTCTGGGAGTGAACATCTAGACATAATCATCGCCGTTCTATTTGCCTACATAAAAGCTCCAGTTATTATCATTTCAAGTTATACACTCCCTGTGCTAAAGTTTTATTTCCAGAGGATTGGTTGCTCTAAAAAAAAAAAAAAAAAAAAAAAAAAAAAAAAAAAAAAAAAGAAAAAGAAAGAGTAGCCAAGTCCTTCCATTCAAGAAGTTTCAAGGTTTCCGAATAAAGGGAGTCATGTTATCCCCAAAGGAGCGAGTGTAGAAGTAGATGTTCACCCGAGTTGAGTACCCCTCATAATCATTTCCTTATCACCATCATTCCACCATCATCCTATCATCATCTCATCCATTCCATTTCCTCATTCACATGCACATATGACTTTATTATTATTTTAGTTCCTATTGGATCCATGTCTTAACTATGCAATATATGCAAGTGAGTTTGAGTGTCTCCCCACCTATGAGCTCCACATAAGCCTATTAGAAAGTAGGGTGAGAGAGAGAAGGCATACACTACTCATGCCTTAGAAAGGATCCGAAATACCACAAATGAGAGACTTGAAAGGTTCATACAAGGAACTCGAGTTTTATTTCAAAACCTTGCAAAAACTCCGGGATAATAGTTGATCAAAGAGCGAGAAACATGGCGCTTGACTTGACCGTTCTATCTTTCAACTACTCAAGACCCAAGTGACGGTTACAAGCCCCATGGTGAAAGGTAATATGAGTGAGTTTTGAGTCAGGATAGTTCACTCTAATCCGGAGGAGAGTTCTTGTTTGAACGCATGTGTACTTGTGAGGAGTGAAAGTATTGTAGCAACTCCTGATCCATCACTGAGTCTATCTTTGCTCAGGGACGAGCAAAAGGTAAGCTTGGGGGAGTTGTTGACGGTCGTTAAGTATCAATTTTATACCGTCAACGCAGCAAGAGAAAGGACTAATATGAGTTCACCTGTTAGATATAGGGGTTACACTGACAGAATTCCACGAGTTTTGGTGATTGTCTATTTCTGCAGGGGGTTATCAGAAAGAGAACCAAAGGAGGCCCACATGTCATGATTACATAGAGATAAAGACCGAACGGGTAAAATTGTATAATCTAGAAGACTCCAGAAGGCAAACCCTGGAAGCTGGGGCCCACCTGGCAGGGTGGCCAGTCGGCCGACCCAGGGGGGGAGTCGGCCGACTCCCCACCTCCACCAATCAGGTGGAGTCTCGTGGATCCTGCCTCCACCGCCTTTGAGGATGAATAATTATCGTCCATTTAGGTCGGTTTGATCCGAGGGCTGTGGTTAATCCTAGGGGGCTATATATTCAGAGCCCCTGGCCCCTGGGTGAAACCCTAATTCATTCCTAATTCATTCAAGAGTTCATTCTCTCATTAGAATTCAGAGAAGCCAGAGCCACCATCTCAATTAGAGCTCCATAGTTTAGTAGCATAGCTACATAGGAATAGATCTAGAGGGAATCAAGCCTAGCTTGGAGTCCGGATCTGTCGGAGTTCTTGGTAATTCCCCTCTACATTCTTGTAATATTCATCATTGTTCGTGATACTATGAGTAGTACTTTATTCTATTCTATTATATCGAGACTTGACTTTGCTCTATTTGATTATGTTCTCAATTATATTGTTCTTAGTTTACTTTGATTATATGTTTAGCATAGTTGGACTAGAATTATGTTTATGCATAGGATCGTATAGCACTTGCTCATTAGATCGATGGGTGAGTGGTAAATATTGTGTAGGCGTGGTGCCTAGATTGTATTTATCTGCGATTACACCCTATTGGCCGGGTCGTGTGGTAGATCGCGGAAGTGACGGTTCCGTTGAGTCCTTTGTATTCCATCCCCGTTGGTAGGTCTTAGTAGAACAACCTATTACATTGAAGTCATTGCTATGTCTCTTGTCTTCTCGGTAATATCACTAAGCATAGATGTAACCTTTTCCCGCCATGATTGCTAGATGTTCTTGCACTAATCATTGTATGCTTTGACCTTATAGTTAGAATAACATAGGATTATACCCTAGATCGTCCTAGTCCATGCTAGTGTTATAAGCTTAGAGTGCTAAGTTGAGATGGCTTATTACTATTATTTTATGTGGCTAAATGCTCTCATTTATCTTATGTCATTTATCATTCATTCCTATATTTTATGTGACACTTACCCCGTATGAGATGATCGATACGAGACAAGGTTAAGCTCTCCATTACGGCATGTGCATTGCTCATCACTCATTATCCAGTGCATTCCCTTCCCAAAGTGGTAAAAATATAAATAACGATACCTGGATACTCCTGGTTAAAATGCTACATCGGTATTATCTGTGCGCTTGCGGATCCCATATTTATTTCTAGTAGCAGTTGCATTATTTAGTACCAGCATTTTTGGCGCCATGTTAGGGATGACAACCTAACACTGAGTGGCGTTAGAAATGTCAACAGCCATTTATTCAACAAATGGTGTGTTGTAACTCTGTGCTTCGGCTTAGCGTGTATTCGGCAATCTTCCTGGGCTGCATCTGAAGTCTGGTCCTTTTCTGTTCGGCTATTTTTGAACCGAACTTGCTGCACTTCTTCCTTGGTAACTTGCCGATCAGGGTCAACAGCACCACTTTCTTTGGCTCTTTCAGAGGTTAGAACTTTCATCTTTCCCTTCTCTTTGGATTCATTAGCATCAACCATGCCTATAGAGAAAGAGATCATGTTCTGGGGAAATGGCTGATTATCTACTTTCATCTTGCCGTCGAACCTCAAGTGTCCATCTTGAATAGCTTTCTGAATCTTCACTCTGAACACTCAGCAATCATTGATATGATGAGAGCTAGTATCATGAAATCCACAATACTTCTTGTCCTTCACTCCTTCAGGGCGCAACATGGGATGTCCATCTACTTAATGCGTCCTTCCTTTATCAGATACAAAAAGAGCTTGTCTGCTTTGCTGACATCAAAATCATAGGACCCTTTCTGCTGCTTTACCCATCGTTGACTGACCAAAGTAGGCTCCTTTGTTCAGTTAAGCTCTGCAACAGCCACCTCGTCTTCATCCTCATATTCAGATGCTTCTTCTAGAAAACCTTGGTATACATCAAGGGTAGCACTGTTCTTCTAAAAATGAGTATCTCTTCTGAATCCCTGGGCCTGATTGCTCATAGCTGTCAGCTTCTGTGAAAGCTGCCCAAGGTCTTCAAACTCCATACCAAATAGCTTATCTTTGATATGTGGCAACATGCCTGCAATGACCATGTACCAATGGAATTAGCCGGCTGAGATGCAAACCAGGTAAAAGCCGACCACATCGAGAGACATAGGAAAGTATCGATTCTCCAAGCTTCATCACTGCTGACCTCTCCAAGTTGCATCAAGTACACCGCTAATGTGCTCAATGGTGCGGTGTCATCCCGACACGAGAACTTGGTCGGATCTGTTGGTGGCTTTACCCTTGGTGGAAGAGCTACCCTATTGTACCACTGGATAAGGAGACTTGTATGCATATGCTTGAGTTTTTGGCTTTAGGCCGAATTGATTCGCATCATATCGGCCATCTTACTCAAGAGAACATCATTTGCATCTTGAGCTCCCTGTTGTCTCCCAGCAGGTGCTCCTGATGTACTCTTGTAACCTGGATTCGGCAAAGCATTGATGGCACTGTAATCGGCAAATTCATTATACCCATCTCCATAAATATTCTTTTGTAGCCTATTGGCTCTTGGGAGATTTTATAGCGATCTTGGTATATCTGTTGTTGCACCAAAAACTACTTGATCATGGGCTTGCTGTTCAGTCACAGGAGGCTTCTGTTTCTCAACGTAAGTAGCTCCATCTTTGCTTGTGCCGATCATACCTCCTCCTTCAATCGCCTTTGCTGAAGACTTTTGCGTGTTGAAAAATACTGGTCCACCAATTTCACCAAAAGCTTCTTCAAAATGCTTGTCGACCGTTGGACCAAAGGTATCGATCATGACTGTTCTGAAGGTATTCAGAAAAGCTGTGTTGTGGTTCAACATGGTATCTCCCACAGCTTTATAGATGACCCCTACTACCCTCTGCATCTCCTCCTCATCAGTAACATCAGTTTGATTAGGAAGAAGAACTCTTGGCAGCGATTGTTTTATGATCACCTTGCCACTCTTGTTCTTGGAGAAAGACATCAAACACTTCTGCTGGTACTGCTCAACTTCTTGTTCCACCATCTGGCGTTGATCTGGCTGCAGCTCATCCATAACCACGTTCAGAACGTGATTATTGTCAATCTCCAATCCCATCTTAAACCGAAAAGTGTCCCACTGGGCGTGCCAAAAAGTGTGTTGACACAAAAAGTGCACTGTGTCTCACACACAGCAAGCCGGAAAGCTTAGCTTCAATCGGGTGCCCGGGCGTCGAATCCGGAAGCGTGCGGTCGATTTGACCGAGAAAATCAACAAGGGATGAAACAAGAAGATCAAAACTGGAACATGCTTGGGTGAGACCGACAGTTCCATCTTTATGGCCCCGAAGCCACTTACGATGACATATAGCTATAGAAGCTATCTCGCCAACATGTTTGCAATTCATTCGGCTAATGTAACATGAATGATGTGAATAGAACCGAACTACCTAATATGTGTATATGAAGACATGTTTGAACAAGATTAAATCATTAAAGCATATCAAACTATATCTTAGGTTTAAAGCATCATCAAGCACGAACAATTAAAGATAAGTAACTTATAAATATAAATCTACTAAGATACACATGCATAGGCTATTCCAACTAGTCTGCCGCACGTCTAGCCTTCATAAACCCGTCGAGCACATGCTAAAGCAAGTTAATCCACCGCAAGATACGACCTGCTATAAGCATATACCACTTTCTACTCTTAGGTCAATCCACCGCATGATACAACCTAACAATAAAGAGCTAAAAGCACGTAATTGCCTAAACAGATCTATAAATACTTGTTACATGTGTAAGCATAACCGTATCGGCAAGATGGCCGAATCGGGGTCCATGAAGAAGGAACAAGCAAGTTATCACAATCTAGAGCAAAGCAAAGCCTACATCTGCCGCACGATACCCAGCCTTATCTAAGATCTAAACACTTTAACTTGTATGAACCCGCGACATGTAACAATCTTGATTGATCTAATTCGGCTATCTCGAACTTGATCTACTCTATATTGAATAAGCATGAAAGAATGTTCGAGAGCCGAAAAGAGCATCAATCTAGATTGGGCAAAAGAGTGTTGCAAATAATTAACATCAAAGAAACCATGCAACATGTGATAACTTAATGAATCAATTAGATCTTGCCAAATCTAAAAGAGCCGATAACTATCTTTACTCATGTCTTAATCCGCCGCACGATACAAGGCAAAGCAAAAACTTCCCATGATCGAGCTTAGATCTACCGCATGTTCTAAGCTAAAACGATGAGACTACTTGTATCATAATCTAAATCCACCGCATGATACTAGACATGATAGCAAGGTTGCCGGGACTTACGGAGGTCGACGGATCGATTGGCCCTCTCGAAGAACTCGACGACACGACTAGAAGGACTCGAAAGGTGGCACTAGCCGGTTGTATTGAATTGGTTGTGAACCCTTATTACAATGGTCGAGGGTTTATATTTATACCCTGGACAAGATATGAGTCCTAGATGATTACGATCTATCAATCAAAATTGGAAAAATACATATACCCGACTCTAAACATAATCGGAATCTTTGACCATTACGACTCCTTCCTTTTTAGGTCCGCTCCTCCTTTCCTTTTCTGCTTACTGAATGAAGCCATCGTAGCCGACCGCTTGATCATTTGCCGAACACATGGAAAGTTAGCCGACCGCACACATTTTGCCGAATCCTTCTCTCTGCCGATCATGGGCCTACCTGTCATATTCTTTACCAAATTTTGGTGTTAACAGCTTCCAACTTGCTTCCCGGCTTGACATGCACTACAAAGCTTGTTCTTCTCAAATTCAACATCTTTCAAACCATCAACTAGATTGTGAGTTGTAAGCTTCTTCAATTGTTTCATGCCAACATGTCCAAGCCTTCTATGCCAAAGCCATTCCAAACTTGATTTGGAGATCAAACATGTAGTCAAGGATGCTTCACTAGTGTTGAAGTCAACAAGATAGAGGTTCTCATATCTAAAGCCTTTGAACACCAAATTGGAACCATCAAGAGAAACTACCTCAACATCATTTGCCCCAAAGATGCACTTGTAGCCTAGATCACAAATTTGTGCCACGGATAGAAGATTGAAGTCCAAGCTCTCAACTAGCAACACATTGGAGACACTCATGTCATTTGATATTGCAATCTTGCCCAAGCCAACAACCTTGCCTTTCTTGTTATTGCCAAATGTGATTGACTCAATGCCACTATCATTCTTCTCAATTGAATCAAACATTCTTGATGTGCCGGTCATGTGTTGAGAACACCCACTATCAATGATCCAATGCCTTCCTCCGGCTTTATAGTTCACCTACAAGCAAATCAATGAAGCTTAGGTACCCATTTTTGCTTGAGTCCTTGTAGGTTAGTGACTAAGCTCTTTGGTACCCAAATAGCCTTCTTCTTTGGGCCAACAATGGGTGTACCAACAAACTTAGCTTGCACACCTTTCACACCCTTGGTAAGCACATAATAAGAATCAAAAGATAAAGCATTAACAAGTTTCTTGTTTTGTTGCTTCTTGTTGCAATTTTGCTCTAGTTGCCCAACTTGCTTGCATCTATAGCAAAACCGACCATTGCTCTTCACAAAGCTAGGCTTTGGAGTTGCAAAGGCCGATTTGCCCTTCTTGGGGGTCTAGCCCAATCCCTCTTTGTTAAGAGAGAACCTTTGGCTACCCAAGCACTTTAGCAAGCGGGCCTCACTGCCATAGGCCTTGCCTAGAGCGTGAGTGAGCTCATCCACCTCTTTCTTGAGGGTCTCATTCTCAACCATTAATGAGGCATCACAAGTGAAACCATCACTAGTAGTAGAGGTAGAGTCGGTGGTGGTGGATGAAGTGCTACAAGAAGGATTAGCATTTGACTTGATGATGGGTTGATAAAATGAATCATCAATGATGTCACAAGATACACCTATATCACAAGATGCAATAACCTCTTTCTTTGCTTGTTGCTCAAGAAGCAATGAGTGAGCCTTTTCAAGCTTGGAATGAGCATCACTAAGTTTCTCATGGTCTTCCACTAGACACTCATGAGTGGTTTTGAGCTCACTAAGAAGTTTCTCAAGTATTGCTACTTTCATAGAAAGCTTCTTACACTCCTTGTCCTTGGCAATAGCTATATCTCTAGTTTGTTGCGTCAAGTCATACATTTGTTCCTTAGAAGGTTCATCATCATCATCATCATCATCATCACTATTGTGAGCATATTCCATCTCACTATCATCATCACTATCATCATATATTACCTTAGATTCTTTTGCCATGAAGCATGAAGATGATGTAGAGAATAGTGAAGGCTTCTTGTTGATGGGATTGAAGCAAGAGCCTTGTTGGATGAATCTTAATCATCATCATTGTCACTCATCCAAGTGCTCACATATGCACCATTCTTGCCTTTCTTCAATGTCATCTCGGTCTCATGCTTCTTTTGCTCAAACTTGCCCTTCTTGTTGTTCTTCTTCTTGTCATATGGGCAATCGGCTTGTAGATGCTTGGTGCTATCACAATTGAAGCATCTTCTTTGTTGCTCTTTGCTCTTGAAGTTGTCATTTCTTCTCTTGAAACCTCTTCTCTTGATGAACATATGACCCATCTTCTTTACCACAAGAGCAAGTGCCTCATCATCAATCTCAAAGTCACCATCTTCCTCATTGTTTTCTTCTTCATCAAAGATTGGTGTTTTGCCCTTGGAGGAGGTGGCTTGAAATGCCACGGTCTTCTTCTTCTTCTCTTCTTCCACCTTCTCCTTCTCATCAACATCTTGATCATATTTGTCATATGTCAAGACTTCACCAAGCAAATCATTTGGCTTCTTTGATTCAAGCCCATCTCTTTGTAGCATCATGATTAGCATCTTGAATCTTCTAGGCAAACTCAACAAGAACTTGTGGCAAAAATCTTCATCTTGTGTCTTGTGCCCCAAACTCTTGAGATCATTCACAATCACTTGTAAGCGATGAAACATTTCAATGATTGTTTCATCATCTTTCTTCTTGAAGTTCTCGAACTCACACTTGAGTCCATAAAGCTTAGCACTCTTCACAACTTTTGTGCCCTCATATGTTTCACTCAACCTTGTCCACACTTCACTAGCCAATTCCAAATCTTTGATCCCCTCAAACACTTTTGTATCAATGCCATTGTAAATAGTATTGAGAGCCATTCTATTGCATGTTATATTGGCTCTATCCAAATCAGTGAGGTGATCGGCATCAAGGATAGCATAATCATACAAGGTAACTTGCAAGACTCTTTCATGAACTGAACCAAGATACATAATCATTCTCCTCTTCCAATGATCAAAGGAACTAACTCCATCAAAGTGTGGTGGCTTGCCCCCAACATGGTTAAACACAATTTGAGCCATATTTTGCACCGAAGGATGTTAAGCCTTGAACTAAACGGTGACCTCAGCTCTGATACCACTTGTAAGGTCCTAGATGGCTAGAGGGGGGTGAATAGCCTATAAAAATTTCTACAAACTTACTAAGCAAACTTTGTTAGTAAGAAAAACGGCGGAAAGCAAGTTTTGCTTAGCCTACAATGTGTTGCAAGCCTCCTATCCAACAATTCTAGTGTTTGATCACTTGCACACAAACAATCAACAATGCCGTGATAAAGTTACACAATTAAGGCTCACGGCGGAACCACAAACAATTCTACTTTGTGGAAAGTAAAACCAAGATAGCGCTACACAGTTAAGGCTCTTGGCGAACCACAAGGCAATTCTAGAATTGTAAGTGCAAGAGAGGAAAGAGCTTGTTATACCAACGCGTCGAGTCGAGGTTGCCAATCACCAAGAAGATGAACAATCAATCACAATGGCAACAACACAAAGATGATGACCAATCACCAGGAACAAGAATGATGACACAATGGTTTATCCCCGGATGTTCACTTGGGCACCACCAAGCTACGTCACCCGTTGTGTCGACCAACACCTAGATGGTTCTTCGGTGTGACCCTCAAGTCACTAGCCCCACAAGGCTCACCCCGCAAGGTACCGCAATACACCACTCTCAAGCGAGGTACTCAATGACACGCGCAATCCACTAGGTTGCTCTTCGTGATCCCCACGAGGTGAGCACAACCTCTCACAAATCAACCGGAGGTGGCCAAGAACAATCACCTTCTCTTGCCAACGCCTCCAACTTCCTCCAAGCCGGCTAGGAGCGGTACTCTCCAAGAGTAACAAGAAATCCACCGGCGAAACCACCCACAAGTGCCACTAGATGCCCTCAAGCAATGCAATGCACTAGGTGATTCACTCAATCTCACTTCGGATGATCAATCAAGCAAGAGAGAAGAGTGGGGAGGAGTTTTCTCAGCTCAAAGAATGCACAAGGGAATAGAAATGGCCAAGAGACCTCCCCAAGGGCCGGCCATCTTCTATTTATAGACCCACTCAAACATCCAACCGTTAATCTCCTCGGGGGCCTAAAAAGCATGCGCCGGACGCGCCAGCCCGGCGTTCACTGACAGCCGACCGTTGGCGGTGCATTTGAATCTTGTGCTGCCACGTTGCGCGTCCGGCGCGCCACGCGCGACCAGCCCGCGCACGTCCGGCGCTCAGCCAGTGCTGCGGCCCGCTCTGCATCGTGTCCAGCGCACGCCGGATGCGGACGCCCCAGCGTCCGGCCCACGGCGCGCCACGGCCCAGCAGGCCAGCGTCCAGCCCAGCGCGTCCGGCGCCCGCGCGCCACGCAGAGCCCACTGGGGAGCGTCTGGCGCCCATCTGGCACGTCCGGCGCTCCCTCCTTCGCGCGTCCGACGGCCTCGGCCTCCTGCAGTGCACTCTGGGTAGCGTCCAGCGCCCTCCTGGCGCGTCCGGCGCTACCCCTTGGCGCATCCGGCGCCTTCGAGCAGTGCACACCTTCGTCGTTCTGTCGCGTCGTCACAAATCCAAGTCGAACCACTTGCCTTAGGGTACTAACCACCACTTGTCGATCACTCTTGAACACAAGGGTTGGCAATTCTCTCGAGAAACACAAGGCAATGGTTTAGGTCACTAGGTCTACATGCAACACTTCATGAAAACCCCTAGTGGCACCCATGCGTCGATTAGCCGATAAGACTTCCCCTCTTAATAGTGCGGCTATCGATCCTAAACCACTCACGCCCTCTATGGTGTCTTGAGTGCAAAACAAAATGGCCCTATCGGTTATACCTTTGCCTTGAGCCCATTTTGTTCCTCCAAAAGATATGAATGCTTCACACCATCACGTGACCGTCTCGATCCATCGATCTTGACTTCACTTGCTCTTCACCGTGCATTGGTCCATCGGCGCCTAGTCTTGCCCTAGCTTCACCATCGCATGGTCCTTCGCTACTCGACTAGCCCTTCACCTTCAACACCGGTCCATGGAGCCAAGTCTTGTCTCGATCTTCATCTTTTGGTCACATGACAAGTGTCATGCTTCATATTCAATAAGCTCATCATGTGGACAATCTTTCTCTAATCAACCACTTAGATAAACAAGGATAGTCCATGGTTTCATCAATTACCGAAAACCAAACTAGGGACTTTCAGAGGTAAACAAAGGTAACTCCTAGCTTAGACACCACATCTACGCTAATAGTTACAGTTCTAGCGTTGGCCAGGAACTTCCGTCTTTATCAGGAGTCCTCTACTAGAACTATCGCCACAAGGACGATTGATGAACCCACAAGAACTTAACAACAAAGTAACTTGCTGTAAGGTAAAGGCCAGAAGATAAACATGAACACTTACTTCAAGTAGTAAGATGTCGTAGAGGTACAAGCGAGGAGGGAGCCGACAAGTCTGGCACTCCGCCTCGATGGAAGCTAGGCCTCCGGGAACACTCGAGAAGAGTTGCTCTGCTCTTGACCTCTCTCACTCCCTACCTCTATTCTAGCTAGAAGCTAGACGTAGTGGCTCCACTCTCTCTCTAGTGTAGACTTGTGGAAATGTGGGAGCTAGAATGAATAAACTTGAAGAAAAACTTGTTGTCCATGAGAGATAGAGAGAGCCTATGCTTAAATAGGGGGGAGAAGGTCGGTTTTGGGGGCTCAAATGACAAATTCACCCCTGAACCGCCTCTGCCCTTGATTGGTGGAACCGCCTCCAGGAGGGTGGGGCCAGCTGGCCAGCTGGCAGGCGCGGCCGCGCCTCAGGCGCGCGCGCACCCACGGGACGCCTCCCCCTGACCGACCTTGGCAGGTGGGCTCCCCTCTGGTCCTGGGCCTGGCCCATGGTGGGGAATTCTGTAGATCAACGTCGGTTTTGACTTTCCCCCTTGGTGGACTTGCTTTGGAGTGGGCCCAATTTGAATTAGATGATTTCCTCCATTTCTTGGCCCATTCTTCATGTATTTCAGAAATGGCCTGCAAAACAAGTCCATACACCAAAACTATGGAATTTGTTAGATAAAGTCCTATTTTCTAGTGTTTTGGTGGACTATAGACTAATGTTGGCGGGGTTAGAAAAAGAGTTAAGAACCGCCAACAATTCGCTCGATTTGTTGAGATGGTAGAGAAAGTACATGTGAGCGTCCCACTCATGGATGTCTTACATATACCTTCTTATGCCAAGTACATCAAAGATATCATTAATAACAAATGGCCACTACCATCCACGGAAGTGGTCAAGCTGATGGAGGAGTGTGGTGCGGCAATCCTCAATCATTTACCAGAAAAGAAGAAAGATCCTGGGTGCCCCACTCACTTGCTCCATTAGGGCCCAACAGTTTGACCACGTACTCTGTGATCTTAGTGCCAGTGTTAGTGTCATGCCCAAGATGGTCTTTGACAAGTTAAGCTACACACGCCTATCACCAACAATGATCACACTCCAGTTGGCCGACTCCTCCATCCGCTACCCAGCAGGGATTGCGGAAGATATTCCAGTGAAGATTCGAGGATACTTTGTCCTGGTGGACTTCGTGGTGCTCGACATGGAGGCCACCAAGGAAACGCCACTCATCTTGGGGCGACCCTTCCTCAGCACCGCTGGAGCACAAATTGATGTTGGGGCAGGAGAGATCCGGTTCAACATCAATGGGAAAGAGGAAAAGTTTGAGTTTCAGCCAAGGAAGCTAGAAGAGTGCAACATGATTCGCATCAAGTATGGACCAACCACGCGAGAAATCACGGAGGTTGAGATACTACCACATGGTGCGAACATAACCTCCAGTTGTATGTGGGAACCAAGGAAAAAGCCAGAGCAAAAAGCAGCTCCTAAAATAAAAGAGCAAAATAAAGATACAGCTCCTATAAAGAAGAAGAAAAAGAAGGAGCAAAAGGGAGCACAGGAACAAAAACAAAAGAAAAAGAAAGAGCAGGAGCAAGAACAAAAGAAAGGACAAAAGAAGGAGCGAGAAGGAGCAAAAGCCAAAGGCCCCAACGGAAAAGAAGAATACAGCTCCCACACAAAAGAAAGAGAAAAAGAAAGAAAAGGCTCCCGTAAAAAAGAAAGAATAAAAAGAAGTTCTGTACAACAAAAATTAAAGAAGAAGGACAAAGCTCTAGCACAAAATAAGGTGGAACAAAAGATCAAACCAGTTCCCACATCAAACCCAAAGGTGCCAAAGAACAAGGCAGCTCCTAAGGAGGAGGTGAAGGAGGTGAAGAAGGAAGAGGTTTCCACGCCACCAAAGAAGGCGAAGCAAACACCTCCTACAGCACACGCCACCACACCTCCGAAGATCATGAAGATGGTGTGGAGGCCAAAACAAGTACAACTGTCTATTTCTCCTAGGACGGATGAACCAACATCGAACAAAACCTAAGTAGGAGGAAGTCCTGCTCTACGGACTATAAAAGGTGAGCCCTGACCGACAGGCAAATCGGTAAGTTATCCTTTTAAATTTTCTTATGTTTTTTATCCTAAATAACAATAATAAATACAAATAAAATAATTAGTCTGTCATATAGTTCTATATGCTTTCTTTGTTTTGTCGAAGCATGCTGTTTTGGAATATGTTCAAAGCTTAACATGTTCCATAGGCTTGTAACACAAGCATGGTGCTTGGGTTACTAATTTACCTTGGTCAACCTAATTGACCATTGAAACAAAATGCTAGCATAGACTTGGTATCTTGCTATGAACTAATCCCTGCAGGACAAATCCTCAATCACAAGGAAGTCCTTGACGGATGATGACAGACATAAGGTAAAATAAATAGAATAAATTCCACCTCAAAACAAACCAGGGACTTCGGCTCCAAGCAAGCTTGGGGGAGGACCCCCAATAAGAGGTAAGTCTTTTCTAGCATTTTCTCTAGCACTTATGCATTCAGAAAAAATGTTTTATTCCACTCTATATATATGTGTTATAAAAATATTTAGTTCTACCCTTGTTGAGATGATGAATAGTTGCTCTATCTCATGTTTTGCTTGTACCCAATTTATAATCGAGTTTTCTCTGAGTTTGGGTTTATCGGTTTAAAATGTCTCATCCTAAAAACTTGAGCTAGTGGATTGCATATGCTTGCTCTTGTCTAAGTTACTGCCCAATACAATATAGTGCCATGGTCTGAGCTATGATTTTGTTCTAAGTGGAAACCTGACATCTGGAGTTTTTATTTTCAAAATACTCAAAACAAAAGTTCCTCAATGATTATGAAATGCCTACAAAGGCCATATGACATGTTTCAATTCTGCAAAACCCTTTGTCATATGCTGCTTGTTGATCATTGAGTTGGGTCAAATTGTTAATGACCTATGTGAGATTATGGTCATACAACCATGATTGAGATTCACCTCACCCACCAAATAAAATGCCGACTTTTATACTAAGAGTCGCGCACAACATGCACCCATTCGTCCACAAGAGATGCCAACTCTTACCCTGAGAGTTGCGCACCCTTCCACCAAATAAACATGCCGACTCTTACCCTGAGAGCCGTGCATTCATTATCCACCAAATACCACTCCTTGCACTCCATCATGACATCTCTCTATTCGAGCTTTTCATTTTTACTAAAAAGAGAGATATGGGTTATGCTAAAAAAACCATGCCAAGGGGCATGAGAAAAAGAGAGATGGACAAAGGTCCAACAAATCAACGGGAAAATCAAAATCCCCATTCAAAAAAAAGAGAAGAAAAGAAAAGAAAGAGTTCTTTATATAGCCCATGCTCTCCAAAGAAATATCCATCCACAAATAAAGAGAGTCATGATGGATGGAGCACTAAAAAAATATTTAGAATTAGGAACCATCTTCCATCCCACACACTTGCACATCTCAATCAAAGTGTATGACTTGTATCTCCGTGTGGTTTGGTTTTTGACTTGACAATACATGTGATACAAGTATGCCCACTTTCTTACCTACCCAGACCTCCACTTTTAGCTTTAGTAGTAGGTTATGAAAAGAGGCAAATCTCACAAATGCCTTTGGTAAGGTAATCATACACTTTGAGCGATCGAGTGAATCATTTGAGGAACTTAACTTTCTTTTTGCAAAACTTTCGAAAACCTCTAGAAAGATGGTTGATCTTGGGATGAATGACAAGCAAAGTCTGTGAATCTATTCTGTCTTGCAATCACCTAAGACTCGAGAAGGATAACAAGCCCCATTGCCTCGAGATAATAGCAGGGTGGGCAGAAATGCCAATTTATTCAAATTACAGTTGAAAACTTGCATATAGCTTTGGTACATTTGAAATATGGTCAGCATAGTAGCAACTCCTGATCACCAACCTAAAGCCCAGCCTTGCTCGGGAGGAACAAGGGGTAAGCTTGGGGGACCTTGTTGGCTGTCTTTAACGACAATTTTACACCGCCAACTTGATACTAACAAAGGGAGAATTATATATTTTTATACATATAAACATTTGCTACTAACCCAATTCCACTTGTACTGGAGAATTTGTCATGTTACAGAAAATAAACCAAGTACAGGGAATTTTTATAATAAAAAGGCACTTTCGGAAGGCGTAAAGCCAAGGAAAGAGGAGAAGGGCCACTTCGGGACCAGACTGGGCCAAATCCACATCATCACCTCAGCCCTGGCCCACTCCACAACCGACCACGCGAAGGCGGTCAGGGGGAGGCGGCACCCAGGCGCGGGCGCGCCTGGGGCGCGTGCGCCCCTTTGCCGCATGGGCCCGGCCTTCGCATGGTGGAACAATCAATGCCTAGGAGGGCGGTGCGCAGGGGGATTCGAATATTCCCCTCTGAAACCGACCTCCATAGGCTATAAAAGAGAGGAGGAGGCACCCCCCAACACACACACCCATTTGGAGCCTCTCTCTCCCTCTCTCACACTTGTTCTCTAGTTAGACACAGTATATTTTAGAGCAAGGAAAGCTACCAAGGAGAGCTTGTCTCCTAGGAAGAAGTGCTACATCTTTGATAATATACTATGGAGTATTCTTCCTTATTCAAGTTCTCAATTCTTATATATAGTTTTGCATATGACTTAGAGTATAGTCTTGATCATGTTATATTCTTTATGTATGAACTAGAGCAAAGTTCATATGATCAGTTCATGACATGTTCATCCCTGTTCTTCATCGTTCATATGTTCTACAAGAGTAGAGTTGATAATGAGAATGGAGTAACGGTTCGATATTCTTTCGGGTTTGCCTATGTTCTTGCTCGTCCATCCATATGGTGGGAGTCCTGGGGGACATAGGTAGTTCCTTAGTATGCGGACATGGTATCCGGATACGAGGGAGCCTTCGAATATGACGACATACCACGGTTGAGGTGTAGGTAGCAGGTGGTGATAGCCCTATCCGTCCCTCGTAATCCCCTACGTCCGTATGTCGTGTAGGAGTTTGTAAATGCCTCTATCGGCTGGTAGACCAGCTACGGGGGTCTCCCTGTTACTTTAGGCTCTGACTTGTCTCTAACCTTGTATAACATGTGGAATTAGTGTTCTATGCATAGCTGTATATGACCTACCTACTTCACGTAGATTTATTCTTTATTCTTCCATTTCTTTTATTCCTTATTTATCTTTTATCCTTGAGATTGGCCCATGTGTGTGTCCACTATCTACAAATCATATTATCTTTACCCTTGCATAGTACTAAGATCTCATTTCTATGATATGAAGTTATATATCCATGCTAGAGGTATTTTACACCATGCCTTCCTACAGGAAAATATAAATAACGATACCCTGATAATACTTCCGGGTGAAATGCTACAATGATAGATCCGTGCGTTTGCGGATATTATCTCTAAAAGGTTATGATCTATCACTTGGTGTTTGTGGCGTCACTACTAGGGATGGATGTCTTGTCTATTTCTAGCTGTTGCGCTAAGGAATGCCAACACGGCATTTCTGGCGCCGTCGCTAGGGATAGGTTTTTCATCTATCTTTAGTGGTTGCGCTAAGAAATGCCAACATGGTCATGCACCCATGATTGAGATTCACACACCCACAAATAAAAAGCCGACTCTTACACTAAGAGTTGCGCACAACATGCACCCCTTTGTCCACCAAAAATGCCAACTCTTACCTTGAGAGTTGCGCACCCTTCCACCAAATAAAAATGCCGACGCTCACCCTGAGAGACGCGCATTCATCATCCACCAAAAAAAGTACTCCTAGCATTCCATCATGACGACTCTCTGTCCAAAGTTTTCCATTAGCCAAAAGAGAGTTATGGGCTATGCTAAAAAAATCCATTCCAGGGGGCATGAGAAAAAATGGACAAATGTCCAAATCAATAAATCCACGGGAACTTCAAAATATCCCCGTTCAAAAAAAAGAGAGAAAGAAAAAAAGAGAAAGATCTATTTATAGCCCATACTCTCCAAAAAAATCATCCATCTACCAATAAAGAGAGTCATGATGCATGGAGCACCAAAAATATTTAGAATTAGGAACCATCTTCCATTACACACACTTGCACGTCTCAATCAAAGTGTATGACTTATATCTTTGTGTGGTTTGGTTTTTGACTTGACAATATATGTGATGCAAGTATGCCCACTTTCATACCTACCCAAAACTCCACTCAAAAGCTTTAGAGATAGTATTTTTAAAATCATATGAAAACCCAAGTTTCTGAGCTAACTGTTGCAAGTGGATTTGAATCCATGTTGTTCCATTATTCAATTGCCCAAGATAACTTGGTAGACACTCCAAAGTTCACAAGTATAGGTGAAGCCTGGAATATCTTGTATATAGATTATACATCAAGGAGATGACCCATCTTAGTCCTAAACTTTACTCGAGGACGAGCAAAGGGCTAAGTGTGGGGGAGTTTGTTGGCGGTCCTTAATTCACATTTTATATCGCCAATAAAAATATAAAATCCACACCAAACTTAGTGAATAGGGTTTTATGCTAATGATTTCCATGAGTTTTGGTGTTTCACTTGTTTTGCAGGACAAACATAAAAACATACCTAAAGCGGATCCAAAGTGGAGAAAAGAACAAGATAAACAAGAATCTATTTTGGACCAAAAGCAAAACAAGAATAAACCTAATAAGATTAGGCCCACTTACTAGATGATTCAGGGTCTAGTCGAGTAGAGAGAAAAGGCCAAAAGACCTACAGCAACTACACGGGTCATTTGAGTTTAATTCCATCTCGGGCTGCACGAGAGGGTCCGGGTAAAATGGGCATAACTCACTCATCTGGACTCCGTTTTGGGCGTTCCAATAGGCCACGCTAAGCTAACGAGAAAACCCATGAGCTTGCAAAAGATGAGGCCTAGCTGAACCAGCCTAGGGTCGGTCGGCCGACCTTAACGGGGCTCTGACCGAGCCCAACTTTGGACAGTCGGTGCATTGAAGCGCAGGGAGGTCAGTTCAGGTGGGAGTCCAGGTTCATTGTACCTGGAACTGATGTATTGAGGTCGGGTTGGTGCATTAAGAGGGGAATCAAAGGAATATTCCAATGATGATGCCCCATCTCCCACCTATAAATAGAGGGGTCCTCTCTCTCTTATTTTATCAACATTTCAAGGGAGAAGAGCACAGCACACTAGAGAGAGCACCATTCCAAGGGGCTATGCCCTAGTAGCTAGCTAGAGTTAGAGAGTGAGATGTGAGGGTAAGAACGGGGAAGCGCCGGGCTTGTTGACGTCTCCCCAACCTTGTACCTCGACGAACATCTTCTTGGCTCCTTCATGGGATCTTGGCTAAGTAAGTGTTCGTGTTCCTTATAGCCTTTTACATATCTTTTGTATAGTCGGCCTTGACCTTCTCTTGTTTACGGGATCGTCATCCGTCCCCGTGGTGGATGCTCTAGTAGAGGGCCCTGATAAAGATGGATAACTCCGATCACGCTAGAGTAGTAGCTAATAGCTTAGACGTGGTGTCTAGACTGGCGGCTACCTTCGTTTGCCTCACTCTCGTATGGTTGAGGGGATGGTGGCAGGTGGTGAAAGCCCTGTCGTCCTTAGCATTCCCCATGTCTGGGTTCGGGGTAGAGCTGTAGGCCGGCAACGCTTGGCAGACCAAGTATCATCCGGTGCCCGAAGTAAGCAAGTAGAAGTATTGCGACGCTATCCTTAAGGCCCTAAAGATATAGGAATCCATCTCTACCACCTTTCTATCTCTACCCTTGTGTTGTTCCTTGGGTGTACTAGCTAGGAGAAATACCTCCATTCCCTGTGGAAAATATGATACCCTGAATACTTCCGGGTGAAAGCTACAACGGTACTTCCATACGCTTGCGGAATTCTCTTACATACATTAAAAAGTACCAACACCATTGTAGCATTTTACCGGGAGTATTTCAGGTATCGTTATTTATATTTTACCACAGGGAAGCCAGGGTTAAAGAATCTGACAAATCACCATCTTGTATCTACTAACTTAGCAAACCAACAAGACTAAAGTAGGGATAAATGGTAAATGGTAGGAATTATGAATAGTGGCACACACAGAGGAAAATTCCATGATAAATGAGTAGCTAGCTAAAGTGAGAGGACAACGTGAGAGATCAATTTTCCTATATACTTCTCTATTACTTTGGTTCTATGGTAATATAGGATGAATAGATATAGCGATCATCACACAATAGCACTTTGGGACAATAGAACACTAGCCACAGAAAGGGATGACAAGGGGGCTAGGAAGCTCTAAATACGGTCCTGCAAACACCAACCCAAATGAGGTGGAATACGTCAACCATCAGGATCATCACTACCCTGGGGCTCCCACAACAATCCATTGGATTGGGTGCAATCTCAGGTAACCTCTAGTCTAGACACCATGTCTACACCATTGATTACTACTCTAATCACACATGATAACTAGAGTACTCAATGCGAATGAAGATCCCATGTCAAGGTATAACAACTATACTAACCAATCACATGAAAGGCATAAAAGTAAATAGAAAAGATAAATATATTAAAGCATAAGTCTTACAAGAATAGATACAAAGATATACCAAATCTCTGAAGACTTCTCCACAACCAGAGCGTAGCTCCGCTCTCCCTAACTCTCAACTAGAACTAATCTATTACATTAGAGAGTCTAGCCCTAATTCTCCTAGAGTTGAGATATCATCCTTTCAGGGGACGCCTCTTCATCTCAATGAGAGATCGATTTCTGGAGGGAGGTCTGGGGCTGGTTATATAGCTTGGAGGGATGCACCGTGGCCCTCGGATCAAACTGACCTTGTACAATGGTCAAGATGTGAAGCTTAGGTCGGTGGAACGCTGCCAAGCGAAGGAGGAGGTCTCTGGCAGGTGGGCCAGGCCGGCCGACCTAGGAGTAGGGCCGATCGGCCCCACCTAGCGGCGTCTCACCACCAGTCTTGTTCTG
Organism: Themeda triandra; assembly: GCA_018135685.1. Classification (NCBI taxonomy): domain Eukaryota; kingdom Viridiplantae; phylum Streptophyta; class Magnoliopsida; order Poales; family Poaceae; genus Themeda; species Themeda triandra. Next base: position 69,878 of record JAENPR010001481.1, on the reverse strand, counting down.
GTGTCTTCTATATCCTTCTAGTGTCGATGCCCAATCGGTTTGGGCAAGGAATCTTGTTGTGGTGGTATTCTCTTCATTCTAATTTCTATTTTAGTCCCTAGAAAATATAAATTCACCAAAGCTATGGAATTCTGTCAGTTTAAACCCTTAAACTTATGTTGGTGATGGTTCTAGTGTGTTCTAAAGTCTTTGGATTTCATCGCGAACTGATATCTTTCACACCGGGGCTCCAAATATAGCAAACGATATGTCCATTTCGATCATCTCGATGAGCTCTTTGTATGATGTACTCTACTTCATCACTTGAGGTACTTTTATTTGGTGAAATATCAAATATCCTATAAAACAAATGAGAACACCAAAACTCGTGGAATCCGTTAGAATCAAACCCTACAACTATGCTTTATAATTCATTTCGTGTCAGATTATGCAATAGTTGATGGTCTATAGTTGACATTAAGGACCATCAACAGCTGGCATATCCTACCTCTAGAGCAAGCTAGAGGAACCGAACTCCTCTGACACCCCACAGATCATAAACGAAGTCACCAACACCTTGTTCCTAGCAATGGAGGTAAAACTGGAGCAAGGCTCCCCATCTGAAGAATGCCAACCGGCTGCTCCACCGACGCTCCCCAACATCCAGCACTGGCCTCCACTGGTCGCTAGCCTTCTGGCATCGCTGGAACCCACTTTATCACTATAGGCTTCATCGAGCATGACGACATCACAAACAACTCTCAACGCTCCGCACCCAGTCGCATAGGACGCCAGCCTGCTGGCGCCGTAGGTGCATTCTCCTCCGCTCTGGGACCCTCCTCAGGCACCAAGACTATAGCCTCCTTCACGTCAACTAAGCATTGTGGCGCGGTTGATGACGTCGACATTCAACGGCATGACAGATCCACTATCCTAGGTGGCAAGGATGCAAACCCTCTTCGACCTGCAAAACACTCCACAAGATGATCAGATTCTCTATGCAGCTTGTCATCTTACTGATGCAACACAACTATGGTATGCATGGATGATGTAGGAGAAGCTGCTAGCAGATTAGGCAGCATTCTCGAAGGCCTTACTCTGTGACTTTAGCCACCAGGCAAATCATCATGCCAGGAATGATCTGGCTCCCCCACCATGTAGAGGATCACTGAACGACTACATCGACGCTTTCTTGGCTTATGCAACACACATTAGCCTCGACAGCACACCACACCAAGTCAACCCCTTCGTCAGCGGCCTCCCAACATGGCTTCGGGAGGTGGTAGCTACACACCGCCCATAGGAGATGCAGGTGGCCATCCGCCTGGCCCATGACTTGGAGGTCGCAGCAGCCACCCACCTCGTCACTCCACTAGCGGCCGTCCATGACCGGCCGTAGTGCTAGGAGATCCAGATAGAGGAAGAATCCAAGCCCCTCCGACATGAGCTGACGCCTATAGTAGCACCACCGGTGCTCATGCCCTAACATGGCTGCACCTCGCTAGTCGACCTTGCGGCTCGACAACAACAAAATGCTCCCTTGGCAGTATCAACATCAACAGATCATCCACGAGCACCCCGCTCTACACCAACAACTACAATCGACAACACACCTGTTGGAATTTCTTAGCATCACCTTAATACTAGGTTGTCATCCCTAGCAGCAATGGAAGAAATGCATTGGTTGGTATAATTGAACTCTTGAAAATAACTTATAAAGGAAATCCACAAGCGCACAGATTAAATACCATTGCAGCATTTCACCGGGAGTAATCCAGGTATTGTTATTTATATTTTTACCACAGGGAGGAGCCATAGGGTTGGCTTAGAGATAATTGTCAAAAATGATTACTCACACAGTCACTTACTTAGGCAGGGGTAAGCCAATAAACAATAGATAATAAATGTAAACTTTAATTGATAACATTCAGAGAAAGAAATAGACTACTCATCATCAAAGCAAGGTCAGACAAGAGATTAGTTAAGAGATTGAATCCCTATGTCATTCCTAATTTACTAAGTCTTTTGTACACTCTAGCACATATACAATCATGTATAGCATAATGACTCTTTGTTTAAGCACATGGAACATTACTAAGGAAGGTCAGGAACATAGCAAGACTTCCATCGCAACAAGGTTCTACTTGCCTTATACGCAAGGTGGGGACTACAGAGGAATCAACGGGAGTGTCACATCCCAGAACCCAGAATATAAGGTGCATCCACAGGTAAATAGTATATAAGCACCATGCTTACATAAAGCCAACCACTTAACCCACTCGAGTACTGAGCTAAGCGCTTTGCGATCGTATGCATAAACTCATTATCAATCATGAGTCATGACTATATCAAATATACTACTATAGCGAACTAGGAATATAATAAATAAAAACATAATATTGAATATAATAAAGTCGTAGGAGTAAGATACAAAAGATTATACTAGACTCTGGATGACAGCGATCCACAATCCTGAGCGTTGCGCCCAAACTCTACTTTAACCTTGCTAGCTAACCTATCTAGGAATTGAAGAACTAGAATAGCTATTCTAATTCTTTGGTGGAGAGATGATCTATGATCTTCAGGCTTATGGCTTGCATGAATTGCCTAAAACCCTAGGGGCAGGGTCTTGCTTATATAGCCGGTGGAATGAACCAGGGCCCTCGTATCAAGCCGACCTTCAACGATGGTTGAGATGAGATCCCTAAGGCGGTGGAGGAACTGACGTAAAACGGGAGGCTGACACGCCATCCCACTGTTCCGGCCGACCTAGTGGTGGGGTCGGCCGGCCCCACCTAGCAGCCTCTCGGGGTCTGCCTCGGGGGGTTGCCTTCCCAAGTCCTCTAGAACCTTCTTCAATGTACGTAGGTGCACAATCTTCAATATATACTACCATGTGGGTCCATCCTTGGTTCTTTTTCTGAATAATCCCTCTTAAATCACAGAATCATCAAAACTTGTGGAAATTGTTAGTTTAAACCCCTAAGTCTATGTTGGTGATTGATTTATGCCCTTTTTCATGAACTATTGATGGTTCAAAATGGTAGTTATCTACCATCAACAACACCCCACTCCATCGACATTACCGACATCCTCGTTAAGCTTTGCATGGCTAATGGGGATGAACATGAACTGGAGATCATCTACAACACCATCGCAATTCAAGCAGCCGCTCCAGCATGGACACTTAGAGAAGGCGTCATCTAATATGACAACTGCCTCTATGTCCTGGCCACCTCACCACTACTTCAGGACACATTGGAGTCAGTTGGTACAGCAGCTCCAAACCTACTTGCAATTGGCTTCCATGCAGCAGTTTCCATCCCGACACTACAAGCATTCCCGTCAAGCATACTACTACTGGAACCATGGCCGACGCCCCTACCGTCAGCAACAGTTGTCCTTTTTGACAACAATTGACATCAGTTCATCTCCATCAATGATGTCAACATCACCGTGCACTAGGAGAGTGGCCATCTACTCATATCTCCGGCCTATGACACCACGGGAGACACACTATTTGGCACCATGCGACATTTTGACACAACTTCGACCTGCCAGGCACCAACTACAGTGTGCAGGCGCTTCCGAGGAATCATCAACGTGGGACAGGTAAACTCGTTCTCACGACCCCCATGGGTCTTGAGAATGCTACACTTCACAGGCTTATTACCTCGTGTTGATTTGGCGGACGCTCACCACACCCACGGCCCTAGACGGATGACACGACCTACGACTACATCATCTCGGGCTACTTCAACTCCTGCCATTACTCATTCATCTTTGCCACCCACATCAACGATGATGGGTAGGACTACAGCACATTTGGACATGTTATTGTCCAACTAATGGAGATTCCCTAGGGCACTCGGCGACCAATGAACAACAACTCCATTTCTTGGAGAATGTTTTAGCGCAAGGACGCGCTGATCGGGGAAGGGGGAGTACTGTCACACACCCAACGCGGGCTACCCTCCATGGAGAAATAAATGGGCCAACTAGGGCCCAAGAAGGTGACAGTGCCCCCGCCGCCGCCGCACCAGGCGTCCCCTACGGCATGCCCTAGGGGCACGTGCCAGGAGGAGAGGTGGGGGCGCCGCGGCTGCCACCGCCTGACCCACAGGCGTCATCACGAACTTCCATATCGAGTCCTAGTTGGTTTAGGAAAGAGTCAGTTGAGATAGGAAATTGAGTTTATTAAGATAGTGAGGAGAATCCAATCCTATAAGGATCTCCTAGTTTGCTTAGGAGTCAAGTCCCACAGGGACTATAAATATTAGGGAGATATAATCAATTGAATCAAGTAATAGACGAGCGAAAGCTCTTGGACCCTCTCCTCTCTCCCACGTGCGCCTCCCCCTTCTCCTGCCCTAGCCGCACGCCGCCGCACCCTCCCTGCCGCACGCCGCCCTAACCGCCGCCGCCGAGAAGCCCCCGGCCACGCCTCTGACAATTGTTTTTACTTATGTATCTAGACCGTGTGTATGAGACATTTTGGTTTTTCTAGAAAAAAATTATGTATCTGGAAAAGCCAAAATGTATTATAATCTGTAATGGAGAGAGGGTAGGACGATGGTGAAGGATGATATGTGGAGAAAGTTCGGATAAGGGAATCCTAATCCAATAGGGTAGGATGGCAGTGGGGAGAAGTGGCAGCTAACAGAGATGGGATGAGGAGGGCAGGATGGGGGCACAGGGCGCAACACTCAGGCATGATTGCAAGCGGGAAAAAGAAAGGCTTAAGGTAGAAAGAATTGAGGGCCTTTAGATAAAATGTTTATTAAATGTACTAATAATGGCCGCAAATTCGGGTACTAGGAATAGAGGCCAACACTTAATTAGTATGCACTTGATGGACCTAATTTGTCACCCACAATAACTAGCAGCTCCTCACCCTTTTTGTTCTAATAATATAGAGTGAGAATAAAAAAGCAAGAATTACATATTGACATATCATAAAAGAAATACTACTTTCGGTTTCTTAGCAGAAAACAGAACCTTTTTCGATGGTTTGATGCAAATTTACACAAAGCACAAGTAGAATAAAATGTATATCTTATTAGTTAATCTAGCCATATTTTTATTACAATTTTATGTTTACTAAAGACATACTTTAACTAGTAACAATTTGGTGGCCATCAATATATAGTTGATTGCAAGCTTATTGAGCGCGCTATATTATTATATATGTTGATTATCTTTGTCGCATCCTATGCATATATATATACTTCCTAGCTCCATTACTACTAGATGATGAAATTGCGACCCAATGCAAGTCATAGAGTCTGATGAGTGGGTCTATAGTAACTGATGAGGAAGTTATAGTAGTTTTTCAATTAAACTGAAATACTCGTAGCTTTCTAGGATAAGCACCTAAAGCTATATTTTGTGCAGGGTATGTTAAAATAGTTGTAGTAGCCAGCTGTTATCATTTATTCACTAATATAAGACGGTTGTTGCAGATTGTGGATGTGCGCAAGGGGTTATTTTCTAATTGAATTCTATTTCCTTCTTTAGTTATGTAATATAATTCAATTCATCGTTTCAATTTTCATTCCATAGAACTTGCTATATTGTTAACAAACCCTTAATTCGTATAGGGAAATTAGCTCTATTATGCATATATTCTAGACAAGTCCCCACACAATGATGACTTTATTTTATGTGGAATGAAACTATGACAAGTTAGCTCTCTGTTGCATAGTCATCACGTAAGTACTTTGTTCAAGACTTAATCTCCAAGCTGCACCTGGGATTGTGTTAACACCAGAATTTGGTCAGGGATATGACAAGTGGGCCTACAAGCGGCAGAGAAAGCGATTCGGCAAATGCGTGTGCGGTCGGCTAAATTTCCATATGTTCGGCAAATGAACAAGCGGTCGGCTGAGATGGCTCCGTTTAGAAACGAAAAAGGAAAGAGGAGGCTGGCCGAAAAGGGAAGGAGTCATAAAGGTCAAGGACTCCGATTATGGTTAGAGTTAGCAATTTTGTATCTTTCCAATTCTGATAAATAGTTCGTAGTTGCTTAGGACTCATGTTTTGTCCAGGGTATAAATATAAACCCTCGACCATTGTAATAGGGGTTCACAACCAATTCAATACAACCGGCTACGCGCCACCCTTCGAGTCCTTTTAGTCGTGTCGTCGAGTTCTTCGAGAGGGCCAATCGATCCGTCGACCTCCGTAAGTCCCGGCAACCTTGCTATCATGTCTAGTATCATGCGGTGGATTTAGATGTGATGCAAGTAGTCTTGTTTGTCTCGACGGGATGGCCGTGCGGCAGGTGTCTGCTTGACAACAGGAAGTCTTTGCTTATGCTTTGTTTATCTCGACTAGATGGCCGTGCGGCAGGCGTCCGCTTGATAGCTTAGTGTAAGCGAGATAGTTATCGGCTCTGTTAGATTTGGCAAGATCTAATAGATTCATTAAGTTATCACGTGTTGCACGTTTTATTTGATGATTATTTATTTGCAACACTCTTTTGCCCAATCTAGATCGTTACGGTTCGGCTCTTGATAGATAGATCACATGCTTGTATAGCCGAATTAGATGGATCGATCTAGATTGTCACGTGTTGCGGGTTCATTCACGTAGGATGTAGAATAAGCCTTGATAGGACCGGGTACCGTGCGGCGGATGCGAGTCTTTGGGTTGCTCTAGAGCTAGTCATCCGGTGGACTAGAAATCGGTTTAATCGATAGGTTTCTTTTATGTATCGCTTGTTTGTTCCTTCTTCATGGACCCCGATTTGGTAATCTTGCCGATACGGTTATGCTTACACGTGTAACGAGTATTTATAGATGCATGCGGACAATTATGTGCTTTTAGCTCTTTATTATTAGATTGTATCATGCGGTGGATTGATCTAAGAGTAGGGAGTGGTGTAGATTCATAGTGAGTGGTATCATGCGGTGGATTAGCTTGCTTGGGTTTATGCTCGACGGGTTTATGTAGATTAGACGTGCGGCAGACTAGTTGGAGTAACCTATGCATGTGTTGTTTAGTAGATTTATATTTATAAGTTACTTATCCTTAATTATTAGTGCTTGATGATGCTTTAAATCGAGATAAAGTTTGATATGCTTTGATAATTTAATCTTTTTCAAACATGTCTTCATATACATGTATTCGGCGTTCAGTTCTATTCATATCATTCATGTTACATTAGCCGAATGAATTACAAACATGTTGGCAGATAGCTTAAAGATGGAACTGTCTGGTCTCACCCAGCATGTTCCAGTTATGATCTTACCGTTTTATCCCTTGTCGACTTTCAGGTCAAATCGACTGGCACGCTTCCGGATTCTGACGCCCGGGCACCCGATTGAAGCTAGGCTTTCCGGCTTGCTGTGTGTGAGACACGGTGCGCCACATTTTGTGTCAACACACTTTTTGGCACACCCGGTGGGACAACTTAGTCTAAGATGGGATCGGAGATTGACAACAATCACGTTCTGAACGTGACCATGGACGAACTGCAGCCAGAGCAGCGCCAGATAGTGGAACAAGCAATGGAACAATATCAGCAGAAGTGTTTGATGTCTTTTTCCAAGAACAAGAGTGGCAAAGTGATCACCAAGCAATCACTGCCACGAGTTCTTCTCGCCGGTCAGTCTGATATTACTGACGAGGAGGAAATGCAGAGGGTAGTTGGAGTCATCTACAAAGCTGTGGGAGATACTATGTTGAACCACAACACAGCTTTTCTGAACACCTTCCGCAGAGTCATGGTTGATACTTTTGGTCCAGCAGTTGACAAGCGTTTTGAAGAAATTTTGGAGAGCTTGGTGGACCAGTGTTCTTTAACACTCAAAAATCTTCAGTGAAGCCAACTGGAGGAGGAGATGCGGTCAGTACAAGCAAGGATGGAGCTGTTTATAATGAAAAAGAGAAGCCTCCTATGACCGAGCAGCAAGTAACTTTTGGTGCAACAACAGATATACCCGCATCCGCGCTTACAAGATCTCCCCGAGTGGCAAACAGGTTGCAGAAGAGTGTTTATGGAGATGGATACAACGAATTTACCGATTACAGTGCTCTTAATGCTTTGCCGAATCCAGGTTACAAGAGTGCATCAGGGGTACCTTCTGGAAGACGGGGGCACAAGATGCTAATGATGTTCTCCTCGAGCGAGAATGGCCGATATGATGCGAATTGGTTCGGCTCGAAACCAAAGAATCGGGCATATGCATACGGATCTCCTTTTCCGAGAATGGTACAATAGGGTAGCTCTTCCACCAAGAGTGAAGCCACCAACGGATTTGACTAAGTTCTCTCGTCAAGATGACACCAGTACCATTGAGCATATTAGCGATACTTAATGCAACTTGGAGAGGCTACTAGTGATGAAGCTTGGAGGATTAGATATTTTCCTATGTCTCTAACGGGGCCGGCTTTTACATGGTTTGCATCACAGCCGGCTAATTCCATTGGTACGTGGGCAGAATTGGAGCAAAAGTTCCATGCATACTTCTATACAGGGACCAATGAGAAGAAGATGGTCGATCTGTGGGCTATGAGGATGAAGACTACCGAAACACCAATGGAGTATTTGCGCAGATTCAGAGAAGCCAAGAACATGTGCTACTCTCTGAATATACCTGATGATCAGCTCCCGCAGTTGGTCATTGCAGGCATGTTGCCACATATCAGAGATAAGCTATTCGGCATGGAGTTTGAAGACCTTGGGCAGCTTGCACGTAGATTGACAAAGCAATGAGTAACCGGCTCGGGGATTCGGGAGAGATGCTCGCTTTCAAAAGAACAAGGTGCAACCATTGATATGTATCAAGGCTTTACGGAGGAAGCATCTCCGAATATGAAGATGAGGATGAAGTAGCCGCTGCTATGCCGAATTGGACAAAGGAGCCTACTTTGGTTAGTCGGCGATGGGTGAAGCAACGAGAAGGGATCCTATGATTTTGATGTCGGCAAAGCGAGCATGGCTCTTTCAGTATCGATAAAGGAAGGACGCATTAAGGCGCCGGAAAGGACATCCCATCCGCGCCCGAAGGAGTGAAGGATAAGAAATATTGTGGATATCATGATACTAGCTCTCATCATATCAATGACTGCCGAGTGTTCAGGGTGAAGATTCAGAAAGCTATTTAAGATGGACACTTGAGGTTCGACGGCAAGATGAAAGTGGATAATCAGCCATTTCCCCAGAACATGGTTTCTTTCTCTATAGGCATGGTTGATGCTAGTGATTCTAAAGAAAAGGGAAAGGTGAAGGTTTTAAACTATGAAAGGGCCAAAGAGAGTGGCGCTGTTGACCCGAATCGGCAAGTTACCAAGGAAGAAGTGCAACAAGTTCGGTTCCCGAAATAGCCGAACGAGAAGGGTCGACTTCGATGCGGCTAAGGGAGTTGCCGAATACACGGCCGAGCCAAAGCGCGAGAGTTACAAGACGACACTTGTTGAATAAGTGGCGAGAGAAAAAGAAGATGGAGTATGATGAGGAGCAGCGGTACATTGAAGAGGAGCGGAGTTCATGGCGGAGCGTCGGAGATATGAGGCGAAGTGCGCCGAAGAGAACAGAAGAGCACGGGGAGAGAGCAAGAGCGGTCTCATTGGGCCGTTCCTTCTTCGGTTCTTGTTGGAATGAAGGCTTGAAGTTGCTGCTAGAAACAAGCGCACGAATGCGGTGACCGGTATTTAGAGTACGGGCAATCTCGAGTCAACCGTCCCGTCCATGATAGACTTGGAATAAGAGTTCCCGAGGACGATCGGCGCATAAAAATGAATAATTTTGATGGACATCGAGGAAAAGATTTGCAGATCAAGCTTGGGCTCATAGCAATGCTCATAATGCGAGAGGAAAGCTCATACGGGTGGCAAAGAGGTCGGTGGCGCCCCCTAGTTTGCGAAAAAGCCGAAGAGAAGAGTTCAAAGCATTTGAGGAATCAAGAGCTGAAGCAGGAATTAGCCAAAAAGAAACCAGTGTGGCGTCCTAAGAAAAAGGATGATGGACAGGGTCCTTCGGCTGATGCTAACATGGTGTTCTTCATCCCATTGGAGTTTAGAGCTCCTGAAGATCAAGATGTTCAAGATGAAGTGTATTCAGACTTTGATGAAACTGAATGCCGAGACCTGATGGCTCAACTTGTGTTGACTCGGCAAGCAGTCTTTGACAAGCCAATTAAAAATCGTCATCTGAAGCCATTGTATCGAAAGGATATGTCAATGGCAAACCTCGACCAAAATGCTTGTTGATGGAGGGGCTGCTATTAATATTATGCCCTATGCCACTTTCAAAAAGCTTGGGATGACGAGTGAAGACTTATTGCAGACTGACATGATCCTTAGAGATTTTGCTGGCAATGCTTCTGATACTCGAGGAGCCGTACATGTTGAACTGATGGTTGGATCCAAGACTTTGATCACTACTTTCTTTGTCATTGATGGCAAGGGGGCATATAGCATGCTTTTGGGAAGGGATTGGATCCATGCCAATTCTTTGTATACCCTCGACTATGCATCAAATTCTCATTCGATGGATTGGAGACGATGTAGAAGTTGTTCAAGTGATGATTCGGAAGTGTTGCCACTTCCGAGCACGCTTATTGGGAGTATGATGGACAAGATTGCCTTTCGGGTAAAAAATGGAAAGAAGGTCCTGTCAATGTGTTCAACAGAGATCAACAGCCGATCCAAGCAGTCGGCTCTGACAGTAATTTTTAAATGGGTAATCCAATCGAAGGCAACAAAGGCAAACTGGGTCGTGGTTTCATATCGACCGATAAGTTAGAAGAAATTGATGTTGGTGACAGTTCAAAGCCAAGGCCGATGTACATCAGTGCAAACTTGGACCCAGAGTACAAAGAGAAGCTAGTAGAGTTGCTTTGAAAGAATTTAAAGATTGTTTTGCTTGGAATTATACAGAGATGCCGGATTGGATCGATCAATTGTTGAGCATAAGTTGCCTATAAAACCTGGATTTTGTCCTTTCAAACAACCTCCACGGAAGATTTATAAGGAGGAGGTATTGGCCGATGTAAAGAAAGAAGTTGAAAGATTGATTGAAGCAAACTTTATTCGGCCATGCAGGTATGCAGAATGGATTTCAAACATAGTACCTGTTTACAAAAAGAATGGAAAGATGAGGGTATGCATAGACTTCAGAGATCTTAACAAGGCTACTCCTATGGATAGTTATCCAATGCCGGTTGCCGATTTGCTTTGGTGGATGCGAAAGAAGGGTTATGAAGTTATCGGCTTTATGGATGGCAATGCGGCTATAATCGATTTTTATGGCAATTGAAGATATTGCAAAAACTGCATTCGATGTCCTGGTCATATTGGCCTATTTGAATGGATAGTTATGACATTTGGATTAAAAAATGCTTGGTGCAACTTATCGAGAGCCATGAATTATATCTTTCATGAGTTGATCGGCAAGATTGTGGAAATTTACATTGATGATGTAGTGGTCAAATCCGAGAGACCATGAAGGACATTTAGCCGATTTAAGAAAGACTTTAGAGTGCACAAGAAGACATGGTTTAAAGATGAATCCAAATAAATGTGCTTTTGGAGTCTCGGTGGTGAATTCTTAGGATTTTTAATCCACAAAGGAGGGATAGAAGTTGGGAAGAAAAGCATGGAAGCAATAGACAAGATTGTACCCCCAACTAATCTCACGAGTTGCAATCATTGCTTGGGCAAGATCAATTTTAAAGAGAAGGTTTATATCCAATTTATCGAAAGAGTATTACCTTTCTCTCCATTGTTGAAGCTCAAGAAAGATCGAGAAATTTGTTTGGGGTGACATGCGGCAAAAGGCTTTTGATGAGATCAAGGAGTATATGAAAGCACCACCGATCGGTACCTCCACAACTTGAGAAGCCTTTCAAGTCAGTATGTGGCGGCCGATAACCTAACAATAGGATCGGCCCTTATGCAAGAATTTGATGGAAAAGAAAGGGTAATAGCATACCTTAGCCGAAAACTATTAGATCCCGAAACAAGGTATTCGGCTATAGAAAAGCTCTGTCTATGTGTTTATTACTCATGCACCAAGTTTCGGCACTATTTGTTAAATGCCGAGTGTGTAGTGGTGTCTAGTTTTGATGTAATTAAGCACATGTTATCAATGCCAATTTTAAATGGAAGGATCGGCAAATGGGTATTAGCACCGTCGAGTTTAATCAAGTATGAATCGGCAAAAGCGTGAAGGGACAGATAATTGCCAATTTTATTACTCGATCGTGATTTATCTCGTTGAGATGGTTAACATTGCCCCATGGGCATTATTTTTCGATGGATCATCATGTGACAAAGGTGGTGGTCTTGGTATTCTTTTGATATCCCCACGAGGAGAGACATTTGAGTTTGCTTTTTCAATTGAATATCCTGTCACTAACAATCAAGCGTAGTATGAAGCTTTGCTTAGAGGGCTTTGGCTATTAATAGAGATGAAAGCCGTTGTTTGTCGAGATATTTGGTGATTCTGAATTGGTGATCAATCAATTGACGGGACAATATGAATGCAAAAATGATGTACTGCAAGGGTACCATGAACAATGTCGGGAGCTTCTAAGAAGCTTTTCAGTGGTCACTTTGCATCATATACCCAGAGAGCACAATGGAGAAGCAAATAAGTTAGCTCAAACAGCCTCTGGATATTGTGAAAATCAAGAGGTTTTTGCTATTGAAGAGGGTGCTCTCAATACTGATCAAGTAGATAATGATTGGACAAGTGATATTATAAGTTATCTGAAAGACCCATCTCAAAGAGTTTCCCGAAAGCTCAGGTATAAGGCCCTCAAGTTTGTGCTTCTTGATGATCAACTGTACTACAAGTCCATAGATGGAGTATTGCTCAAATGCTTAAGTCAAGATGAGGCTAAGAAGATTATGTTTGAAGTTCATGAAGGGGCTTGTGGTGCACATCAGTCGGCTTACCGAATGAAGTGGATAATCAGAAGAACAGGGTACTTTTGGCCGACTATGTTGGAGGATTGCTTTGAATATTACAAAGGGTGTCGAGATTGTCAGATATTTGGTAATGTTCAGAGAGCACCTGCATCTGCTTTAAACCCCATAATCAAACCTTGGCCATTCAGAGGATGGGGCATAGATTTAATTGGACAAATTAATCCTCCATCCAGCAAAGGGCACAAGTTTGTGCTATTAGCTACAGATTATTTTACCAAGTGGGTTGAAGCTATTCCTTTGAAAACAGTTACATTAGAGAATATGGTCAGCTTTGTTAAAGAGCATATAATTCATAGGTTTGGGATCCCACAGACCATAACAACTGATCGGGAACTCGAGTTCACTTCTTCGAATTTTGTGACTTTGCCGAAAGCATGGGAATAAGGTTGTATAATTCTTCTCCTTATTATGCACAAGCTAATGGCCAAGCAGAAGCATCGAATAAGATCATGATCAAGATCATCCAAAAGAAGATCGATGAGAAACCAAGAAGATGGCACTTGGTCCTTAATGAAGCATTGTGGGCTTACCGAATGGCTTGCCATGGATCTACACAAGCATCTCCATATGAGTTGGTTTATGGACACAATGTAATGCCTTGGGAGTCAGATCGATCAAGGAGAGTTGAGTTGCAAAGGGACTTGACGAAAAAGGATTATAAGAGTTTGATGATGGATGAATTAGAAGATTTGCATTTGATACATCTCAAAGCCTTGGAAAATATTGAGAAGAATAAAATGCGTGTTGCCAAGTATTACAACAAGAAGGTCAAAGTCAAGCAATTTGCAGAAGGAGACTTGGTTTGGAAAACAATATTGCCGATTGGTACAAAAGATAAAACATTCGGCAAATGGTCTCCAAACTGGGAAGGACCTTTTCGAGTGATTAGTTGTGCACCTGGCAACGCATACATATTAAAAACGTTATTTGGAGAAGAGCTTACAAGGGCTATCAATGGCGAGATACCTTAAGAGATTTTACCCAAGTGTGGAAGTTGGATCTTAATTATAACCATGAATTGGATGCAATACAGCCAATTGAATGAAAATCGCCTTGAGAATAAAGGAAAGAAGTTGGAGAAAGCGGCCGATATTAATATATCGCCTCTAGTGCAAAAATAGCCGATATCATGTGTATCGTCTTTAGAACAGAAATAGCCGATGCGGTTGTATCGCCTTGACCAATTTTTAAGTATAAGTGAACGGTTAAATCTCCCAAATGGCGGGTTTATCGGGAGAAGATAAAGAGAATTGAAGTGCTACGCTACAAACCGTCAAGTCGTGGAACAGGACCGAGATCTAATCGACTAAGGTGACGTCATATGTTCGGGAGATTTCGTTCGGGAAGGGTGTTGCAGTCAAGTTCTAGCCAAGGAAAAATTCGCAAAAAGCAAATGCGACAAAAAAAACATCACAGACAAACAAGAACAAGGAGAGAACCAACATTCTTCATTAAAATTTTTTATTACAACCCGTGCCGGCCCTAATACAAGCTACTCCTCTTCTTCGGTGAAGAGCTTGTTGAGGACGGACTCCAGGTTGGTGGCGTTGGCCATGGCGTCGGCGTGGTCATTGTACTCCGCCAAGAGGCCCTCAATGCCGTCGACCTCATGGGGAAGCCCGCCCCGGAAGCCGGTCGGCATGGGAGCATAGTCGTCCCCAGTCCAGGACGACATCCCCGCCAGGCCGAGGGAGATGCCAAGACGCACACCATGGAGAACGGCCCGGTCAATTTGACCAGGCACCACCTCGAGACGGTCCACCTCGGTCGCCCCCCTGGTGTTCACCTGATTGGCCACCGCCGTCGCCGCCACCTTCAGGCGGTTGAGCTCATTGGAGAGGTCTGCAAAAACAGAAGACAAAAGAACTGAATGAACGAAGCAAATCAAGAAGAATGAAACATTAAGCAATGTTCGAAGAGCAAGCCATACTGGTGATGGCCTCACGTAGCCGCCGCTCCGATCCTCCCACTCCCGCTTGGGCGATCCCATGCTTCTTGGTTTCTTCACCAAGAAGCTCCGCGCCTCGTCTCTCTCGCGACGGTATTCAGCGGCGTCGTAGCGGGTATACGCCGGGATCTCCTCGTCTTCCCTACCCCACGGATAGGGGTGGTAGGAACTGCCGGAGGAGGACCCTGACGAAGACCCCGACGAGGCTGGAGCAGGGGCCGGAGCGAGCTAGAGCAGGAGCAGGGACCGGAGCCGGAGCAGGAGCGGGCACAGCGGCCGCCGCGGCTGGCGCCAGGAAGCGCCATTGGCCGGTGCTGATCCTCGCCGTCCTACAAGCAAGGTGCAATCAAGATCGGCTATATATGGAAAAACCGCAGACGAAGTAGAGAAGTTATTTCATTACTTGCAGACGGCGGCCGCCACGGTTGCTTCCCTCCGCCACATCCGCCGCGGGAGCGGGAGTAGGAGCGGGAGGAGAGATGTGAGTCTGCGGCCGGGCAACCTCCTCCCGAAGTTGGAGACATAGTTGCCGGTGATCCCGACGCCCCCGCAATATGATCAAGGAGTTGAATCGGAACCGCAAGGGGGCAAGAAATCAAGATCGGGTAAAGGAATGAAATCTATGACAGATTGATTCATAGGGATAAGAGATCTCACCGCTGGCGCCGAGTGTTGCTTCCCTCCGCCTCGTCCTGGGCAGGACGCTTGCCGCGATCGCCACCGCTCGCCATTGGTGGTGGGGGGGTTTTTTGAGATTGGAAGTGGAGAAGGAAGTGGAAGAGATAGATGGAATAGCAACTGCTTGTGCTTGGATGTGATGAGAGCTGAGAGGTGGTTCTATTTATGAATGTTGGGAGCCGTGGTAAGCCTGTGGGAAAGCCAAACGACGAAATAGGGTTTTCATGCCTATGGGCCGATGTTGAGTTGGGCCAAGCCCATTACTACTGGTGATTCAGTTGCCAGCATGCAGTCGGCTAAATAGCTGATGAGGGCCATTCGGCTAAAGCATACACTTAGGTCAGCAACAGTTACGTTCGGCTGATACACACATCAATGAGTACAGTCATGATTGGAAGAGCCGAATAGCAACAGAAGCAGAGAAGAAAGAGAAAAACAAAGATTTTCTATTTTCCAGAGAAAGGAAATTGTTTTCAAGTATGACAGGGTCAAGCCTAAATGTCTACATCTTCAAGTACAAACCAAGTATCTATATATTTAGAAAGGAGTTAATGACAAAGGCAAGAGCATCGCCTTGATTCGGTTGACTTCATCAAGAGCTTTTGGTCCTCTTCTTCGACTCTTGGATTTTGGACGCTTTGCTCTTAATTTGTTGTGTCTCTTTGATGACCGATTGTATTCGGATTTAGCCGAATCAAGAGATGGCAGATTTGCGAGCTTGGTTTCATGGGACCGAATGTTAGCATTCGGTTGAGCTAGTTGAGCTTCAAGTTTGGTTCTTTCATCTCTCATGACCTGCGTGACTCTGGTTCTAAGGTGCTCAAGAGGTGCTCGGTTGACTTGATGTCAGAGTAGAGCTCCTTGACCTGCTGTTCCTTGGCCACCTTACCTTTCTCCAGATCAGCTTTGGTGAACATATTCTTGTGTGCTCTCTTGATAGCGGCAAAGTGATCATCAAGATGTGATAAGGCATCTATGGCGGCTTTGAGATTAGAAGGAAGCTCTTGATCAATAAGCTCTGCCAATTCCCTTATTTTGTCTGAATCTTGGGTCAAAGCAACAATATCCTTTTTTAGGAATGAAATTATATCCTTTAGCTTGGCTTGACTCTCTGATGATAACTGCTGGTTGGAAGAAACTTCATCATCTCTATCCCCAGCAAACTCTTCAGCAATAAGGGAAAAACTGGCTTGTGGATGAGCAGCATCCTGTTGGTAAACAAAGAAGGTAGTTTAGCCGAATGATTCGGTCTGAATGGAAAATAGCCGAGTGGAGTAAGAATAATACCTCTTCGGCAAACACTTGATCGATTGCCTCCTGAGTAACATCAATATGTTGGGTGGTTGATGCCACGGTCACTTCAGGATTGAAAATATCATGGCTTGGTACATCCTGAATTGTCAGGGTTGTTGAAACTGGAAGCTCTTGGACAGAGGGTTCTCCTTGTTCATTTGTCTGATGGAGAGGAATTTCTTCTGCTGTTTCTCCTTGTTCATCTGAGTCGAAGCATAAAATGAGACTGGTATACAAATAGAAGAACAAGAAAGGGCTCAAGTACAGATACGCACCAGGATTACCGACAGATTCGTTGACATCTGCTTGGCTAGCAGAATGTTCAGGAGAATCTTCCAAATTTACCACTCTGTCAGGGCTTTGAGGGTTGGCCTGTACCTATTGAAAGAGAGTGATGAATGCAGACACATTTACAGATGGTAAATAAGGGATCAAAAGCATTCATACCTAAGGAAGTGGCTTAACCTTCTTTGATCTTGTTTTCCTAGGGATGGCAGTGTCCTTGATAGGGGAGGAAGGAGTTTTTCTTTTAAGGTCATTCAGAAGCACTGTGTCATCAGCAGGTGTCTTGTTAAAAACTGCTAAACTTGGAGCATCATGCCCCAGAGCAGCATTAGGGCCAGGTTGCCAGTATTGAACCTCTGGAGGGCTTGGAGGAACATTGTCCTGTTCAAAAGAATATTTAGATACAGAGAAGGAACATGAAATAAAAAGTAGCTATAAGGGTGTACCTCATCATCAGAAGTGAATAGGGGCATTAAAACTTGGCACGGAGGATGGACTTGTGCTCTAAAAATGTGAGAGTGACATTCTTGCCACCAAAGAGTGAATGAGGGATGAGCAAGCTTCAATTATCACCCCGAGGATTAGGTTCATATACTTGGAAGCTTACATCCAAGATTGAAAACTTTGTTGGCCTCGGTAATGTTTAGCAATGACTCCTGGTCTCGATGATGCTTGAAAAGTATGGCCTTGGGGGCAATTGACCAAGTCCAAGCTGCCTGGCAACCATATTTGGGTTGTAAAATACATAAGTTGAACTTATCAACCTACCATGATGAAATTCTGCTGGTAGAGCACAGGGCCTGATGAAAGAATTAAAGATATCCCTGGAATCATCATCTATGCAGCCCAGCTCATAGCTAAATCTACAGGGGAGAGTTAAATTCTCATTCTCTTTGTAAGGAAACCAGAGTATGTGGTTGAATCCCTTGTAGAAAGTTTTAAAAAGATGTCCAAGGTCCAGATCGATGACAACGGAAGATGTAGCCTCCCCATATGTCTGACAAGGTTTCTGTTTGGGATTTTCACCTTCAGCATAATTAATCGAAGGAAAATTCAAGTGGTGGAGATCAACTGAAACAATCTGATGCATATACAGTTGCAACCACATTTGGACAAGCCACCATGGGCCATTGACACAGGAGATTTCACCCTGGCCACGCATTTGAACAGTGATCTGATGCATCATGTGGTAGACTCGCTCCCAAGAGATACTTGCCCAAAGGGATCAATTTACCTCGCAGACTAATTCTTCACCATCACTATATGATTCAAAGTGGGCTCATTGGATTTGCCACGAAGATAAATCTGCACAACCACATGTTCATGAAAGCCCTATACTCTTTATCGAGACACGGTGCCGCTTGAAGCATAAGTCTGAATATACTTGGCCCAACCTCCTCCCCGGTTTGATGACCTCTCGTGCACCGGTGCCTTTAAATTTGAATGGGTATGTTGGCTTGGTGATGTTTAAACCACCATCATGAAGATGTCCGACGAGTGATCGACATTGCACCGTGACCAAAGATGAAAGCATTGATGGCATCGGACCCGAAGTGGGAAGCAAAGCAATCGAAGAGAGTCATTTCTTGGCATATCGGCTAAAGAGAGCTCCAAGCGTGTTGAATATCTTGTGATTCCCGTAAATCACTATTCCTAGACCGCATCCTACGGTACCAATCACGCCATCCCGTGATTGAGGGAAGGGGCCAAGTTTTGAAAGTGTTCGGCCATCTATTTGGGGGGGGCAATCCTAGATTTAAATGGGATCCTCAAAGTCTCTTTTTTAATAAATTCCCTCGGATTGGAATCTCCCCGTGGGCCAAGAAAGAATGATCCGGATGAGCAAGATTGGAGATCAAAATCTCATTCTTCATTTCCTTTAGAAGAAGTGGAGCGGATGAATCAAGAACACATCGGAAACTAATTCAAGAAAATTGCCGAATGGGTAAAAGCGAGTAGGGTTACCTCCGGAAGCTCCTCTTGAGTTCTGTCGCCGTGGTAGAGTTGATTGAAGATTCCGTCGCCATTGAAACAAAAGAGCGAACTCGGATCTCGGGTGGCGGCTGCGGAGTTGATAGTACCGACCTAGAAGGGAAGCGCTTATGGTCAATTTCAAAATAAAATCCTTTTATCTCGAAATTGAGGGGGCATGTGTTAACACCGGAATTTGGTTAGGGATATGACATGTGGGCCTCGCAAGCGGAAAGCGATTCGGCAAATGCGTGTGCGGTCGGCTAAATTTCCATATGTTCGGCAAATGAAGAAGCGGTCGGTGAGATGACTCCGTTTAGAAACGAAAAAGGAAAGAGGAGGTCGGCCGAAAAGGAAGGAGTCATAAAGGTCAAGGACTCCGATTATGGTTAGAGTTAGCAATTTTGTATCTTTCCAATTCGATAAATAGTTCGTAGTCGCTTAGGACTCATGTTTTATCCAGGGTATAAATATAAACCCTCGACCATTGTAATAGGGGTTCACAACCAATTCAATACAACCGGCTACGCGCCACCCTTCGAGTCCTTTTAGTCGTGTCATCGAGTTCTTCGAGAGGGCCAATCGATCCGTCGACCTCCGTAAGTCCCGGCAACCTTGCTATCATGTCTAGTATCATGCGGTGGATTTAGATGTGATGCAAGTAGTCTTGTTTGTCTCGACGGGATGGCCGTGCGGCAGGCGTCTGCTTGACAACAGGAAGTCTTTGCTTATGCTTTGTTTATCTCGACTAGATGGCCGTGCGGCAGGCGTCCGCTTGATAGCTTAGTGTAAGCGAGATAGTTATCGGCTCATTAGATTTGGCAAGATCTAATAGATTCATTAAGTTATCACGTGTTGCACGTTTTATTTGATGATTATTTATTTGTAACACTCTTTTGCCCAATCTAGATCGTTACGGTTCGGCTCTTGATAGATAGATCACATGCTTGTATAGCCGAATTAGATGGATCGATCTAGATTGTCACGTGTTGCGGGTTCATTCATGTAGGATGTAGAATAAGCCTTGACAGGACCGGGTACCGTGCGGCAGATGCAGGTCTTTGGGTTGCTCTAGAGCTAGTCATCCGGTGGACTAGAAATCGGTTTAATCTGATAGGTTTCTTTTACGTATCGCTTGTTTGTTCCTTCTTCATGGACCCCGATTCGGTAATCTTGCCGATACGGTTATGCTTACACTTGTAACGAGTATTTATAGATCTGTCTGGACAATTATGTGCTTTTAGCTCTTTATTATTAGATTGTATCATGCGGTGGATTGATCTAAGAGTAGGGAGTGGCGTAGATTCATAGTGAGTGGTATCATGCGGTGGATTAGCTTGCTTGGGTTTATGCTCGACGGGTTTATGAAGACTAGACGTGCGCGGTCTAGTTGGAGTAACCTATGCATGTGTTGTTTAGTAGATTTATATTTATAAGTTACTTATTCTTAATTATTAGTGCTTGATGATGCTTTAAATCTGAGATAAAGTTTGATATGCTTTGATAATTTAATCTTTTTCAAACATGTCTTCATATACATGTATTCGGCAGTTCAGTTCTATTCATATCATTCATGTTACATTAGCCGAATGAATTACAAACATGTTGGCAGATAGCTTCTATAGCTATGTGTCGTCGTAAGTGGCTTCAGGGCCGTAAAGATGGAACTGTCTGGTCTCACCCAGCACGTTCCAGTTATGATCTTACCGTTTTATCCCTTGTCGACTTTCAGGTCAAATCGACTGGCACGCTTCCGGATTCTGACGCCCGGGCACCCGATTGAAGCTAGGCTTTCCGGCTTGCTGTGTGTGAGACACGGTGCGCCACATTTTGTGTCAACAGATAGATAATTAATTAATTGGCCAATAATCGAAAGCTGTAGCTGTATAGAATATAGCTTACAGCGACTACATATCCATCATCCTTATCAGCTAATCAGATCGTCAGCGCTGTCGCAGTTGTATACGTATATAGCTAGCTTATAATAACTAGGAAACCTACGAGCAATTAGGGCTCGATTTGTTGCCAGGCATTAGACGCTCCCAAACTTGATTGGAGGCACTTGTGCCGTCCAACGGATAAAGTAGACAAAATGAAATAAATCCGACAGCTGCAAAGTCTCACAACCAATCGGTGAAAAAAACCGATTCATCTCTTGCCTTATCTTGATGTCTAGTGAAAGCGACCAGTCTCCTACCTGCCATTTTTTGTCTTGACCAACAGCTATAAGGTAATTCTTCTGTTTTTCCAACTCAATTTGTTGCTTAATTGAACCGGACATTATTGTGTTTTTGTTTGTTTACTTCATCTATCTAAGGGTTAGTAGAAATAAGGCAATGGTATGGGTGGGAGTGTAACTCGGCACTAAAAATTGATCTCTACGGTTCTTCGTGACCTGCCTCTACAAATTGTCTAGAAAAAAGTCAAAGAAAATTATATAATAATGTAATAGTATGGGGAGGTGTTTGGGTTCTTTTGAGCGAAACATGACATGTGTTTTTTCAAAATTTCAGATCCATGATGGCGTTTTCTTTGCGGGAAACATGACGTGTTTTTCCAAAATTCAGTTCCATGATCTTAAATCTCACACGAGCCTACCTTACCATCCTAGTAGGTGCATTATTGATTATATAAATTAGAAGAATCTTCCATGTCCTTATAACGCTTCTTACCTTAATTAATATATTTGTGTCGTTGTAAAAAATAGAAACATACCATTCTCAGAAAGGACGTTTTTTTTAATGCACAGTAACAAAATATATATAACTCTGTCTGATGCTTAATTTATATCCTCAAACTGCTTACTAGTCAGTTCGGCTGCAGCCTGCAGCGTGGCTACAGTGTTCTCTGTGTGAGAGAGAAAAGCGGCTGCGGCAGCCGTTGTTGCAGCCGGTTTTTCATCTCACACGCTGCAGGCGGTAGCCTAGTAGCCTCATAGTTTTATTTACAGCATATCTAAATTTTCTTCCGGGTTTACTTGTTCAGCGAGTATGACAGATCGAGACCGCCGATCTCAATCCTGAAACAATGTGGATATGCCCTCTGGATCCAGATTTTTTTTATTAATTCTGGATCCGACTTTACTCAAGCAAATTACGACCTAACTTTACTCTCTCCATCTACCCTCCAACGAAGATCCAAGGGCTACCATGGCTAGCAGGCCAAAAGGAGCCAGGACTTGGAACTTTTTTCCATGTGCGTCTGCTAGATTGAGGATTTGAGGTGTGGTCGGTGCATCCAGAAGGTGTCGGCCGCGTTCGTACTTCATACACCACTACACAACCGATTTATAATAATGCCATCTTTTTTTTAAGGGCGACTCCATATTGAGCCGCCACTATAAATTCATATTGTAGGATTTTTGTAGGGCGGATGGTGTTATCAACCGCCCCTACAAATGGCCCTATTTTTTTTGACAAAGCCAAACGACAAGCTTTATTCATCGATAAAATCGTTACATCATTTGCTAAGAGTGCAGTAATAAAAGTGGGTTGAGAATCATCCCATGTACAAGAAATTTTGACACTAAAGCTTGCCGAGCTAGCTCGTGAGCAACTTGATTCGCTTCTCTATCACAATGTTCAATCATAGCAATCGGGAGGTCTTTCCATAAATTGTAGCAATCCTCAAATATTAACGCTGCTGCTGATGCCGTGAAGCCTCCATCCATCATTGTTTCAACCACTTCTTGGTAATCCGACTGCACCATGAAATTACTACAGCCAATGTGATTTACTAAGTTCAAAGCTTCCTTCAGAGCATAAGCTTCTGCCATTGGTGCATCCAGAACGCTCATTGAAGCAGCAATGAATCCCCCACTTGAGTCTCTAATGACAATGCCCGAACTGCCAATTCCAGCAACAAACCCTGCATCAATATTCACCATTAGCTTTCCTTCAGGTGGTTTCTTCCAACCTCTGCGCTCTTTAATCGTTCGGCTCGAGCTCTCATATAGTTGCACGTTAGGGCTGCGATCGACATAGCCAAACGGGAAGGGTTCTGGACAGATTCTCCATGAACAAAGCCTCTCCGTTCCCACCATATGTACCAGCCCCCAGTTAGAACTAACTCTGCTAGGCCAACATTAAGTGATGGTATTTTCCTTTCGCTTTTGATTGCTTCTTCTATCATTTGTTGTCTCGTTCTATCACCATGAGCTAGCTCTTCAATATGCCGCCATACACCTAGGTAGCTCCAAACTGATTTTGTCGATCACACATGAACATCATATGCTTCAAATCTTCCAAACCTGACGGACACATTGGACAATTTGAATTGTCTCCGATGTGGCGGTTGAATAGTATGCCCCTACACGGGACAAAACCATTAAGAACTCGCCAACCAAATATCTTGATTTTCCTTGGTATCCATAACTTCCAAAGGCTCTTCCATACATTTCTGTTGCCCACAGTATCATCATCCTCAAACTGTGACGTCCATTGGCAGTGGTCGTTGGACCTCACTGAGAACAGTCCTGACCGATTATAGTGCCAAGCAACCACATCCTCCCTCCTTGGAGATAAAGGAATTTGGAGAATGTTTTGTACATCAGCAGGCAGGAATAGTGACCTCAAGCGATCTTCATCCCAATTACCATCAATGGGGTCGATTAGTTCGCAGACAGTGCGAACCAGATTGCGACCTCTGGGCGTTTGGACTTTCATATTTTGACTACCAGGTATCCAGCTGTCGCTCCATATGCTAATTTGTGTTCTGTCGCCTACTCTCCATATGTGCCCCTTCTTGAAGCATTCCAGACCCGCCAAAACACTCTGCCAAGTGAAGGAACTACCTGTCTTAGGCTGTGCTTGGAGAAGACGGCCATCTAGATAGTATTTTGCCCTCATGACTCTTGCACACAAGGAGTTAGGTTCTGATAGGAGACGCCACACTTGCTTTGCTAACATTGCCAAATTGAAGCTATGCATACCTCGGAAGGGAAAATTGGCTACAGGACATGCAAAGTGGACATCATTTGCTGGTGGACACTCCGTACAGGTTTTTGTACTAGGGATTTTGTACTACGAGTGTCCCAGCAAATGAAAATGACTCTGGGTGTCCAGGCGCCAATTGCCCCATCTCGGAATCCCATACCTCCTTTATGTTTAGGTTTGCAAAGCTTCCACCACACTTGCCAATGAATTTTATTGTTATCATTGTCATCGCCCCACTAGAATTGCGAGATTGCATCAGTGATTCCTTTATAGATATTTTTAGGAATTTTAAACTCCATCATCAAATTTTCCCATACTGGTATATATCCTGAGCAATGGATTTGATCAATACTTCCTTTCCACCCATGCTTAGTAGCTTTTCCTTCCACCCCGATATTTTTGCTCGCACTCGATCAATTAAGTGACGGAAGCAGTCACTCCTATCGGCACCAATTAAAATCGGTAGCCCCAAATTTTCCCGACAGAGATTCAGTCAGTATATTCATAATATCACAAACCTCAGCCTTCATCTCCATGTTTGTGTTCTCTGAAAAAAAAGATACTGGATTTCGCCTCACTCAGCCTCTGTCCAGAGTTGGCACAATACCTATCCGGTGGAATGAACCAGGGCCCTCGTATCAAACCGACCTTCAACGATGGTTGAGATGAGATCGCTAAGGCGGTGGAGGAACTGACGTAAAATGGGAGGCTGACACGCCATCCCACTGGGCCGGCCAACCTAGTGGTGGGGTCGGCCGGACCCACCTAGCAGCCTCTCGGGGTCTGCCTCGGGGGGTTGCCTTCCCAAGTCCTCTAGAACCTTCTTCAATGTACGTAGGTGCACAATCTTCAATATATACTGCCATGTGGGTCCATCCTTGGTTCTTTTTCTGAATAATCCCTCTTAAATCACAGAATCATTAAAACTTGTGGAAATTGTTAGTTTAAACCCCTAAGTCTATGTTGGTGATTGATTTATGCCCTTTTTCATGAACTATTGATGGTTCAAAATGGTAGTTATCTACCATCAACAACACCCCACTCCATCGACATTACCGACATCCTCGTTAAGCTTTGCATGGCTAATGGGGATGAACATGAACTGAGATCATCTACAACACCATCGCAATTCAAGCGGCCGCTCCAGCATGGACACTTAGAGAAGGCGTCATCTAATATGACAACTGCCTCTATGTCCTGGCCACCTCACCACTACTTCAGGACACATTGGAGTCAGTTGGTACAGCAGCTCCAAACCTACTTGCAATTGGCTTCCATGCAGCAGTTTCCATCCCGACACTACAAGCATTCCCGTCAAGCATACTACTACTGGAACCATGGTCGACGCCCCTACCGTAGCAACAGTTGTCCTTTTTGACAACAATGGACATCAGTTCATCTCCATCAATGATGTCAACATCACCGTGCACCAGGAGAGTGGCCATCTACTCATATCTCCGGCCTATGACACCACGGGAGACACACTGTTTGGCACCATGCGACATTTTGACACAACTTCGACCTGCCAGGCACCGACTACAGTGTGCAGGCGCTTCCGAGGAATCATCAATGTGGGATAGGTAAACTCGTTCTCACGACCCCCACGGGTCTTGAGAATGCTACACTTCACAGGCTTATTACCTCGTGTTGATTTGGCGGACGCTCACCACACCCACGGCCCTAGATGGATGACACGACCTACGACTACATCATCTCGGGCTACTTCAACTCCTGCCATTACTCCATCTTTGCCACCCACATCAACGATGATGGGTAGGACTACAACACACTTGGACATGTTATTGTCCAACTAATGGAGATTCCCTAGGGCACTCAGCGACCAATGAACAACAACTCCATTTCTTGGAGAATGTTTTAGCGCAAGGACACGCTGATCAGGGAAGGGGGAGTACTGTCACACACCCAACGCGGGCTACCCTCCATGGCGAAATAAATGGGCCAACTAGGGCCCAAGAAGGTGACCGTGCCCCGGCCGTCGCCGCACCAGGCGTCCCCTGCGGCATGCCCTAGGTGCACGTGCCAGGAGGAGAGGTGGGGGCGCCGCGGCTGCCACCGCCTGACCCACAGGCGTCATCACGAACTTCCATATCGAGTCCTAGTTGGTTTAGGAAAGAGTCAGTTGAGATAGGAAATTGAGTTTATTAAGATAGGGAGGAGAATCCAATCCTATAAGGATCTCCTAGTTTGCTTAGGAGTCAAGTCCCATAGGGAGTATAAAGACTAGGGAGATGTAATCAATTGAATCAAGTAATAGACGAGCGAAAGCTCTTTCCCTATCCCTCTCCTCTCTCCCACGCATGCCACCCCTTCTCCTGCCCTAGCCGCATGCCGCCGCCCCCCTCCTTGCTGCACGCCACCGCCCACGCCGCCCTAACCGCCGCCGCCGGGCAGCCCCCCGGCCACGCCTCTGACAATTGTTTTACTTATGTATCTAGACAGTGTGTATAAGACATTTTGCTTTTTCTAGAAAAAAAATATGTATCTGGAAAAGCCAAAATGTATTATAATCTGTAATGGAGAGAGGGTAGGACGATGGTGAAGGATGATATGTGGAGAAAGTTCGGATAAGGGAATCCTAATCCAATAGGGTAGGATGGCAGTGGGGAGAAGTGGCAGCTAACAGAGATGGGATGAGGAGGGCAGGATGGGGGCACAGGGCGCACAATCAGGCATGATTGCAAGCGGAAAAAAGAAAGGCTTAAGGTAGAAAGAATTGAGGGCCTTTAGATAAAATGTTTATTAAATGTACTAATAATGGCCGCAAATTCAGGTACTAGGAATAGAGGCCAACACTTAATTAGTATGCACTTGATGGACCTAATTTGTCACCCACAATAACTAGCAGCTCCTCACCCTTTTTGTTCTAATAATATAGAGTGAGAATAAAAAAGCAAGAATTACATATTGACATATCATAAAAGAAATACTACTTTCGGTTTCTTAGCGGAAAACAGAACCTTTTTTGATGGTTTGATGCAAATTTACACAAAGCACAAGTAGAATAAAATGTATATCTTATTAGTTAATCTAGCCATATTTTTCTTACAATTTTATGTTTACTAAAGACATACTTTAACTAGTAACAATTTGGTGGCCATCAATATATAGTTGATTGCAAGCTTATTGAGCGGCGCTATATTATTATATATGTTGATTATCTTTGTCGCATCCTATGCATATATATATACTTCCTAGCTCCATTACTACTAGATGATGAAATTGCGACCCAATGCAAGTCATAGAGTCTGATGAGTGGGTCTATAGTAACTGATGAGGAAGTTATAGTAGTTTTTCAATTAAACTGAAATACTCGTAGCTTTCTAGGATAAGCACCTAAAGCTATATTTTGTGCAGGGTATGTTAAAATAGTTGTAGTAGCCAGCTGTTATCATTTATTCATGTGGATGTGCGCAAGGGGTTATTTTCTAATTGAATTCTATTTCCTTCTTTAGTTATGTAATATAATTCGATTCATCGTTTCAATTTTCATTCCATAGAACTTGCTATATTGTTAACAAACCCTTAATTCGTATAGGGAAATTAGCTCTATTATGCATATATTCTAGACAAGTCCCCACACAATGATGACTTTATTTTATGTGGAATGAAACTATGACAAGTTAGCTCTCTGTTGCATAGTCATCACGTAAGTACTTTGTTCAAGACTTAATCTCCAGGCTGCACCTGGGATAGATAATTAATTAATTGGCCAATAATCGAAAGCTGTAGCTGTATAGAATATAGCTTACAGCGACTACATATCCATCATCCTTATCAGCTCATCAGATCGTCAGCGCTGTCGTAGTTGTATACGTATATAGCTAGCTTATAATAACTAGGAAACCTACGAGCAATTAGGGCTCGATTTG
The DNA here is from genome assembly GCA_018135685.1 of Themeda triandra. Classification (NCBI taxonomy): domain Eukaryota; kingdom Viridiplantae; phylum Streptophyta; class Magnoliopsida; order Poales; family Poaceae; genus Themeda; species Themeda triandra. Next base: position 41,961 of record JAENPR010001481.1, on the reverse strand, counting down.
TTGCCAGGCATTAGACGCTCCCAAACTTGATTGGAGGCACTTGTGCCGTCCAACGGATAAAGTAGACAAAATGAAATAAATCCGACAGCTGCAAAGTCTCACAACCAATCGGTGAAAAAAACCGATTCATCTCTTGCCTTATCTTGATGTCTAGTGAAAGCGACCAGTCTCCTACCTGCCATTTTTTGTCTTGACCAACAGCTATAAGGTAATTCTTCTGGTTTTCCAACTCAATTTGTTGCTTAATTGAACCGGACATTATTGTGTTTTTGTTTGTTTACTTCATCTATCTAAGGGTTAGTAGAAATAAGGCAATGGTATGGGTGGGAGTGTAACTCGGCACTAAAAATTGATCTCTACGGTTCCTCGTGACCTGCCTCTACAAATTGTCTAGAAAAAGACAAAGAAAATTATATAATAATGTAATAGTATGGGGAGGTGTTTGGGTTCTTTTGAGCGAAACATGACATGTGTTTTTTCAAAATTTCAGATCCATGATGGCGTTTTCTTTGCGGGAAACATGACGTGTTTTTCCAAAAATTCAGTTCCATGATCTTAAATCTCACACGAGCCTACCTTACCATCCTAGTAGGTGCATTATTGATTATATAAATTAGAAGAATCTTCCATGTCCTTATAACGCTTCTTACCTTAATTAATATATTTGTGTCGTTGTAAAAAATAGAAACATACCATTCTCAGAAAGGACGTTTTTTTAATGCACAGTAACAAAATATATATAACTCTGATGCTTAATTTATATCCTCAAACTGCTTACTAGTCAGTTCGGCTGCAGCCTGCAGCGTGGCTACAGTGTTCTCTGTGTGAGAGAGAAAAGCGGCTGCGGCAGCCGTTGTTGCAGCCGGTTTTTCATCTCACACGCTGCAGGCGGTAGCCTAGTAGCCTCATAGTTTTATTTACAGCATATCTAAATTTTCTTCCGGGTTTACTTGTTCAGCGAGTATGACAGATCGAGACCGCCGATCTCAATCCTGAAACAATGTGGATATGCCCTCTGGATCCAGATTTTTTTTTATTAATTCTGGATCCGACTTTACTCAAGCAAATTACGACCTAACTTTACTCTCTCCATCTACCCTCCAACGAAGATCCAAGGGCTACCATGGCTAGCAGGCCAAAAGGAGCCAGGACTTGGAACTTTTTTCCGTGTGCGTCTGCTAGATTGAGGATTTGAGGTGTGGTCGGTGCATCCGAAAGGTGTCGGCCGCGTTCGTACTTCATACACCACTACACAACCGATTTATAATAATGCCATCTTTTTTTTAAGGGCGACTACATATTGAGCCGCCACTATAAATTCATATTGTAGGATTTTTGTAGGGGCGGATGGTGTTATCAACCGCCCCTACAAATGGCCCTATTTTTTTTTGACAAAGCCAAACGACAAGCTTTATTCATCAGATAAAATCGTTACATCATTTGCTAAGAGTGCAGTAATAAAAGTGGGTTGAGAATCATCCCATGTACAAGAAATTTTTGACACTAAAGCTTGCCGAGCTAGCTCGTGAGCAACTTGATTCGCTTCTCTATCACAATGTTCAATCATAGCAATCGGGAGGTCTTTCCATAAATTGTAGCAATCCTCAAATATTAACGCTGCTGCTGATGCCGTGAAGCCTCCATCCATCATTGTTTCAACCACTTCTTGGTAATCCGACTGCACCATGAAATTACTACCGCCAATGTGATTTACTAAGTTCAAAGCTTCCTTCAGAGCATAAGCTTCTGCCATCGGTGCATCCAGAACTACAGGCAAGAAGCTCATTGAAGCAGCAATGAATCCCCCACTTGAGTCTCTAATGACAATGACCGAACTGCCAATTCCAGCAACAAACCCTGCATCAATATTCACCATTAGCTTTCCTTCAGGTGGTTTCTTCCAACCTCTACGCTCTTTAATCGTTCGGCTCTGAGCTCTCATATAGTTGCACGTTAGGGCTGCGATCAACATAGCCAAACGGGAAGGGTTCTGGACAGATTCTCCATGAACAAAGCCTCTCCGTTCCCACCATATGTACCAGCCCCCAGTTAGAACTAACTCTGCTAGGCCAACATTAAGTGATGGTATTTTCCTTCCGCTTTTGATTGCTTCTTCTATCATTTGTTGTCTCGTTCTATCACCATGACCTAGCTCTTCATTATGCCGCCATACACCTAGGTAGGTCCAAACTGATTTTGCTCGATCACACATGAACATCATATGCTTCAAATCTTCCAAACCTGACGGACACATTGGACAATTTGAATTGTCTCCGATGTGGCGGTTGAATAGTATGCCCCTACACGGGACAAAACCATTAAGAACTCGCCAACCAAATATCTTGATTTTCCTTGGTATCGATAACTTCCAAAGGCTCTTCCATACATTTCTGTTGCCCACAGTATCATCATCCTCAAACTGTGACGTCCATTGGCAGTGGTCGGCGGACCTCACTGAGAACAGTCCTGACCGATTATAGTGCCAAGCAACCACATCCTCCCTCCTTGGAGATAAAGGAATTTGGAGAATGTTTTGTACATCAGCAGGCAGGAATAGTGACCTCAAGAGATCTTCATCCCAATTACCATCAATGGGGTTGATTAGTTCGCGGACAGTGCGAACCAGATTGCGACCTCTGGGTGTTCGGACTTTCAGATTTTGACTACCAGGTATCCAGCTGTCGCTCCATATGCCAATTTGTGTTCCGTCGCCTACTCTCCATATGTGCCCCTTCTTGAAGCATTCCAGACCCGCCAAAACACTCTGCCAAGTGAAGGAACTACCCGTCTTAGGCTGTGCTTGGAGAAGACGGCCATCTGGATAGTATTTTGCCCTCATGACTCTTGCACACAAGGAGTTAGGTTCTGATAGGAGACGCCACACTTGCTTTGCTAACATTGCCAAATTGAAGCTATGCATATCTCGGAATCCCATACCTCCTTTATGTTTAGGTTTGCAAAGCTTCCACCACACTTGCCAATGAATTTTATTGTTATCATTGTCATCGCCCCACTAGAATTGCGAGATTGCATCAGTGATTCCTTTATAGATATTTTTAGGAATTTTAAACTCCATCATCGAATTTTAGCCTGAGCAATGGATTTTATCAATACTTCCTTTCCACCCATGCTTAGTAGCTTTTCCTTCCACCCCGATATTTTTGCTCGCACTCGATCAATTAAGTGACGGAAGCAGTCACTCCTATCTGCACCAATTAAAATCGGTAGCCCCAAATTTTCCCAACAGAGATTCAGTCAGTATATTCATAATATCACAAACCTCAGCCTTCATCTCCAAAAAAAAAAAAGATACTGGATTTCACCTCACTCAGCCTCTGTCCAGAGTTGGCACAATACCTATCCAGAATCCCTTTTACACATTCAGCATTTTTGCGATTAGCTTTCATTAGGAGAAGTGAATCATCCGCAAACAATAAGTGGGAGACCTACGGTGCACCTCTGCATACCGAAACACTCTCCAGTTCCCCCCGTTCTTCAGCCCCTTTCAACATTGACGATAAGCCCTCTGTCACCAATAGGAATAAATATGGAGATAATGGATCACCTTGCCTCAAACCTCGACTTGGCACGAATTCCTCTGTTTCAGTACCGTTAAACCGGACACACACTATGCCAAAAAAGCTTATCAGTGACGCGTCTAGACAGTTATCCGTGAAACAAAAAAACGCGTCACTATTTTTGCGTCAGAGATAATGGCATATCAGTGACGTGTTTTTACGTGTCACTAATAACGCTCTATCGGTGACGCGTGTACCAAAGAAGCGTCACTGATAAGCCCCTATCGGTGACGCGTCTAGCCAACACGTGTCACGGATAACCCTCTATTGGTGACGCGTCTAGGCAATACGTGTCACAGATAACCCTCTATTGGTGACGTCCAACCAATACGCGTCACTGATAACTATTTTAGAAAACAAAAAAAAAATACAATAATACTATATATATATATATATATATATAGGCTGGTACTATTTAGAGCCCAGGGCCTCAAATAGCTTAGGGGAAGCCCCAACCAGCCATCCCACCTCCTACCATGCATGCTGACACATGGGGGACCCCAACAAGCCACCTCACCAGCCTCACATGGGACTGACACGCGCGCAGGGCCACCTCCTAGGACCCCAGCCAGAGGGACGTATAAAAATCTGGAACAGATGTTTTTATCGCGACAATGCATAAATACTAGTGGTTGGATGAATTAAAATCAATTTGACGACGCATAAAAACCTCTCAATGAGCTGGGTGTTCCACCAGACGCAAGCGGACAAGGCTGACCACTAGACACAAGCTGACCACTAGACACGAGCTGGGTGTGCAGGCATGCATCCATCTAATTCTCTTCGGTTTTTTTCGCGATAATTCGTAAACGAAGCATCCGATTCAAAAACAGTTTTCACCATTGAACTCATGACATTTTTGTGCACGATTCAAGATCCATTGTGAATATATTTTTAAAAAATTTTGAAATTCAAAAAAAAAATGGATTGAGATAGAGTTTTATGCTTCAATCTGCGCATAGAATTATGTGAGAGAGTGCATAGAAGCATGGAAAGACGCTCTCTTCTTCCAAATTTGAAAGTTAGAAATCTGAAATTTGAATCTAATGAGTTAACACTTCCGACTATGCATAGAATCTCGTGAGTGGATGCATACAAACATGGAAGATGTTCATCTTCTTCACAAATTTAATGTTTGAATCGTGAGACTTCCAAAGGCTGATTGGATGCATAAAATCACTTATCAATTTGTGTAAAGTCTTTGACCTTATGTTGCATAGAATTTTGTTGTTGGTTCAATAATAGTTGCTTTTGTTTGCACGTATGAACTTCTCTACAAGGTTACATTCCACATGGTGTAGAGGCATAAAAAATTCTAGAAACACATGAAACATGGATACATCTACCTATTGCACCAACAGCTATAAAAAACACAAGGCTCGGAGTATATTAACTTGTCCACATGGAGCATTAAAACTGTACATGTGAAGCATTAAAAATCCGACCACATTGCCGAACTCATCTCATCTCCAACACACCAAGCAAAGGAATTAACCAATGACTGAGCATACCATCCATCACATGAAGCATACAGATTTATATGGAGGAGCATATAAACATCGACACGATCACATGAAGCATAAAAAATTACATGGAACGTACAAACAACCATATACAGTGTACAAAAGAGAGTCGAGAGACCCTCAGTGCATAAAGAGAATAAAGAGAAAGCATATAATGTCCTATTGGTAAGTGATGGTCACGCGCCGCCAGTTGGTGGAGCAAGGATCCCATGCCGCCACACCGAGGGTACTAGGGCCAACGAGGGAGCAGGGAGAGGACATGGAGAAACATCCTTCCAACCATCCTACATTACAACAAAAGGCATAAAAACATGTTTAAGTACGCGCAGAAACTTCACAGTGGCAAAGAAATGCATAGAAACATGTTTTAATACGCGCGTAAAACCTTACAGCAGCAAGAAAGTTATGTAAACATGATTTTTGCAGGCAAAAAAATCTATTATAGTCCCAACCCAAAACCTTGTCTCCCCTTAGAAGAATGCATATAGAGATATAAAGCATAGAATTCAATATAAATCTATCCTGTGGGGGGATTAATTTTTCCAAAACCATGACAGCCCCACCTATAAAAATGTCCAATTAAATTCATCACCGAACTCATCTCATCTTATCACCAAATAAATAATTTGAGCAAGATAATAACATGTCAATCGGAGTATAGAAGCTATTCACATAAATTCACTCAAATAACATGTTCAATCGTGTGCTCTAACAATGCATAAAAGTGTATAGATCACTGCTTAAATAAGTAGAGAAATGTACTCTGAACATGTATATAATAGTGTGATAGTGCATAGATAACCATGTATATAATATAATGTGCTCTAACAATGCATAGAAATGTGTTTGCACGATGTATAAAACCGTGCATCTAAACACCACGGGAGCACTGAGATGCACGGGCATCCAGATCATATGCATAGATATTTAACTAGTGAGGCATACACATCTCACTAAGGCAGGAATAGGGCACCATGGCACACGCGAGGAGTCCAACAGTGTTGCAGCATACCAGATGTCATGGAGAAAGAGGCCACTGCCCACATTCCCACCAGCACCACAGCTGGCCCTAGCTCGCCGCTGCCCCACACGAGCTGGATGGAGCAGCCACCACTGCAGCTTCCGCGTTGTCCTGCACAAAAATACTGTTTTGATTTTAGGTGCATTACAATAATGCATAGAAATGTTCCAATAATGCAGCGAAAAATGTACAGAAATATGCTCAGATAATGCATAGAAATATGCTCCGATAATTCAAGTACAACAAGCAAAATTGTCTCTCACTAATCTAGCTCACAATTTGTATTCAAAATCACATAGACACACGGATGAAACTGAACTGCATAAAAAAACCTTGCCGCTAGAAGAAAAAGAAGCAAGCAAGCTCTATGGGCATTTCATCATGCGTGCATAGTGAACATGTTTTTTATGCATACAGAAATTATGTAGTTTATTTATAAACCAGCACAGACCATCATAAATTTTTATGCATATTAGTCAAGCAAAAATGGACTACTAGGCCAGGCCACAATTTTTTTATGCAGTTTAATCCACATTTCACCTGAGGCTGAGCTTGGTGTGGCCAGCCACAAATTGATATCACAAATCAGTGCTAACATGCAGGATGCAGTCAGCATAAAAATATGGAGAACAAACATTAAAAAAATTTGTTGATTAGAATTAGAAGAAAGAATATGTACAGACTAATGTGATACTGCAGAAAAGAAGCAAGCATTGATTTTTAAAATGCAATTCAAAAATCTGGACGCATATTTAGGAGCCTTAATACAAGGCCTAAAAGAGTTCCAACCAAAACTGCATAAAAAATTCACTACTGCTGTCTAGCGGAGCCCAAGGGGACACCTATGTCAAGCAGGATGCAAGCAGGGCCGACGCCAATGTCGAGCTGCTGCTGCTCGTCCTCCTCTTTGGTGCCTCCCCGCATCGCTGCCTGCATGGAGATCTCAACTGCTCAATAAAAATAAAAACAAGAAAATAAATGCATAAAAACCTTTGCTTTCTTACATTCTTGCCTCATTGGACACCGCGATGGCCGCCAGGAGATCCACAAAAATCGGTGATGCCACATCACCTGCATCCAACAATATGCATATAAATTGCTCTGATAATGTGTAGTAATGTGCTTCCATAATGCATAGAAATTAGCTTCAACAATGTATAAAAAGAAGCATGAAATAACTGATGATATGCAGCCAAAAGACTACTACGCAGCACCTTGCTACAGCAAGCGAGAGAGGAGCCGCTGGACTGCCTTACTGCGCCGAGAAAATTGCAAAGCATTTGACTGAAAAGTCCAGGAGATTGAGCAAGTGAAGCATATGCGTAAGTGCATCTAGCCCTTTAGTGGGTTTTGGTGAATTGATTGACAACATAATTAAAGGCCTAACAAGTTTGCTAAGTGTTGAACAGAAAGTTAGTCTATTGCATATACTTGTGGATTGTGTGTTAACAAGTATATATATAAGGATCAACAAGGCAAACTGGATGGTATTCCACATTGTGTTGAGATGAAGGCCAAGTCATGTATTGTTGTGTGTTGAAAGATTATGGAAACAATCTAGTTCAAGCAAAAGACAACAATGCAAATGGAATCAATGAAATGGCTTATATGTTGGGGGATATCATAGCATCATGTGAAAGCAAGCATATTTGGAAAGTAACAAAGGAGATAATATATAATGGACATAAGATGTTCTCCACTTTGGGTTGCTTGCATGGATAGAGGGTCAAGCCAAAATGAAGAGGGTCTAAGGAATCGTGAATTGGCTTGACCATATTAATGTTAATCTATATATGTCTCTATGTGAGTCAAACTGAAGCTTGATTGATATTGACATTTATATATAGAAGATATTCAAGCAAGGATCGAATATTGAAGAAGTAGTTATTCAATAGATGCTTAATGTGATGTGACTTGAGTATGGCTTGATATGGTGAAGATAGCAAGGAAAGGGCTTCGAGGTACTAAGCGGAGGTGAAGGGTAAGCATGGGCTTGGACCGAGGTACCATGGCTAAGGTGAAGAAGATAGTACTTACATTTAGTTGAGGAACTAATCAAGCTATGAGAAGTCATATTGTATTGAGGATCGAGATGATTAGTGGAAGTGACTTGAAGCCATGAAGGTGAACTCATATATATGGATATGGTTCAAGTCACATGATCAAGGTAAAATGAGAATGAGGAGAACATATTCAATGGTAGAGTCCTCAGTTACCAAGTGAAGTGGCAACCAACTCAAAGGAATTTACTTTACGTTCTTTTATGTTTGAGTTTAGGAAATGCCGTACTATTAAGGGGGACTCAAGGACAGTAGGTCAACTGTTGAACCAGATGCTCAAAATCCATGAGTTCAATCCTCATACCTAGCCAAAGCAACCAGCCAAAGATTGACCTATTTCGAGTTGTTTTGACTGGGCGACAGTGTCGCCCGTAATGAGCGGCAGTGTCGCCCGAAGAATACCGTTGCATTTTGGGCCGTCTTTATACCGATGGGTTCGGCCCGCAACGGTCATCTTCTTCCTCTGCGCATTCACTCCCATTCTAAACAGACCAAAGCTCACCTCTCTCTCCTCCATTGAAGCTCCCACCTCCCTCAAGTGAATCCTTGATTCCAACCATAGAAACCTGAGAAAAAGGCAGCAAACTTCAATAGGAGAGCGAGATCCACCGATTCCCAAAGTCTAAGAGCATTTGGTTCATGTTTGGCCGGCGGTTCTAGGGTTTGTTACTCTTGGAGCTTGCTCCTAGCCGGCTAGGCGTCGCCCTCGAGTTGCCAACTCGTGTGGCAACCTTGGGAGGTTTGTAACCTCACCCTGCAGCTAGTGAAATCACCCTCTCGCCTCAAGAGTTAACTCTCTTGACTTGAGATCGAGGGAAGAACCAACCTTTGTGGTGACGTTCAATCCTTTTGTGGATACCTCAACAACGTGGACATAGGCAAGCCTTTTGTGGCGAGCTGAACCACGGGATAAACAACTGTGTCTCTTGTGCTTTAGCTTATATTCTTGCGGTTCTTGTTGTTGAGCAGCTGCTACTTAAAGTTTGGAAGTTAGATCTTGGCTCTTGTGCTCCTTCTGTGGTATACAGTCTTCGAGCTGTATCTAACCTTCATATTGCAGGAATAAGGAGCTCTCGGTATATAGTTTCTATCTGCAAAGTTTCAGGTTCAGCCGAGCTATATTTGCTGAGCGACAGTGTCGCCCGGGTAGAGCGACAGTGTCGCCCGTATGTTTTGATTGAGTTTTGAGCTGAACTTTTGCAGGGTTGTCTTTGGGCATATCTAGTATATCTTCCCAAAGTTTGAGCTCTTTTGGACTCACGACCACAGGGAGGGAGTGCAAGCCTCAAAAGAGTTTGAGGCGAGTTTTGTTTGAGATAATTTTTGTGTAGGCCTATTCACCCCCCCTCTAGGCCTCCTAGGCGACATCAGAGATCCTACAAGTGGTATCAGAGCCCGGTCTCTCAATTTCGGGCTTAACCGCCTTGAGAGAATGATGTCGACAAGTGATGAAGTATCTCTAGAACTTTTACTTCCAGATGGCTCAAATTATGCATCTTGGTCTGCTAACGTGCTTAATGTTTTTAAGGACATGGGTCCTCATATAGAGCGGTTGTAGATGTGAGCATTTCTCCTCCTAGTGATGATGTGTATTATCTATCTAGAAAGGAAAAGAAATGCTTACAATACAATGCTCAAGCTTCCAAAGCATTTTATTTAGTGCTTTGAGTGAAGAAGTACTTGATGCTGTTGTATTTGGAGATGATGAACCACTTGCTGATGCTCATATCATTTGGACCGCACTCAAAGAAAGATATGGCAAGTCCAAATGTCATGAGAACAACCTCTCATTGGAGGAACCACTTGAGGAATGCTCATCTTCACCGACAGATAATGAGCCTCAAGTGATTCTTCCAAGAGGCCTAGGTGATCATGCCACATCCACTTCCTCACCAACATATGACTTAATGAATGGTAATGAAATGGTGGGTGAGAATAGTATTTATACATGTGGTACTTCTACTTCCTCTAGTTCTTGTGGTACTAACATTTTGAAGGAAGGAGAAGCTTATGAACGGTGGAGGCCAAATGATGAATCCACCTCACCTAGAAGCTCAACTCTCCATGCCACTACTCCTATGTGTCTCATGGCAAAGGGTAAGGAGGTAAAATCAAAAGCTAAACCTTCTCCACCTCCTAGCGATATCTCTAGTAGTGAACTTAGTGAATCCAGTGATGAAGAGACAAGTAATGTGAAAGATTATGCAAGATTAGTAAGAAATCTAGATCCTAAAACCAAACTCTTCATCACTGCACTAATGGAAGAGTCAGAGAGTGTCAAAGCTGAGCTTGCTAAAATATATGATGTTCTAGAGAGAACTAAAGATTTATATCGCAGCAGCGATGAAGCTCTTAAGTTAGAGAGAAGAGAAGTGAGCTCTTTGAACAAAGCTTTAAGCAATGAACAAAGAGAGCATGCTAACACAAGGAAGGCAAACATTGCCCTCAATGACAAGTATTGTGTCTTAGTTGAAAAGCACAACATACTTGAGGAACAATATAGTCTTCTTTGGGAAAGCACCTCAAATCCTTCCTCTAACTCAAGTGACAACTCTAAAGTTTCCACTAGTGAAGGTTGTGGAAAATGTGCTGATTTTGATTTGAATGCTTATTCCACTAACCTTGCTAATATGGAGACTATGAGAAAAGAGATTGCCAGGCTCAATGAAATGATAGCAGAAGGGTGCATGAATGACAAGAGCAAGGGCAAAGTTGGTACAGATCAGCTTGCACAGATTGTGGCACAACAGCAGCCCCGAGCAGCACTATCACCTAAGGGCGGCAGTGCCGCTGTGAAGGGCGACAGTGCCGCTGCCCACAGAAAAGGGAAGGCTACTGCTTCTGCCCCTGCTCAGGTCAAGCTCAAGAAGAAGGTCTCCAAGTTAAAGCAAGAGCCCCAGAAACCAAAGAAGACTCTCATCACTTGCTTCAAGTGTAAGAAAGAGGGTCATCATGTAAGAGATTGCTCTTTGAAGAAAGAAAAGAAAAGCATGAGCAAGATCCAAGAAAAGAAGAAGAAGATAGCTCATGTTAAGTGCTCTAGCAAGGGACACAATGCCTCTATGTGTTCCAACAAAGTTGATGAACAAGTCACACTTCCAAACAAGACAAAAAGAAGCAAGAGGAAGTGTTATGGATGCAATGAGAAGGGACATGAAATTGGTTCATGTCCTAACAAGAAAAGTGAAGGCTTGTCATCATCGGCAAAGAGGCACCGTAGCAAGGTAGCAAAAGCGGGAACACAAGAAGATAAGGCTAACAAGAACAAGAGCCGCCTATGCTACAGTTGCAGAGGAAAGGGGCATCTTGGTAAAGATTGTCCCATTGGTAACACTCTTAAGCCCAACTCTTCAATTGATTCAAATATGCTTAGGAGATCTAATAATGACACTTGTGCTAGAAAAGTGATTGGTTCACCAAGCGCTAGCACAAAGGCCATTTGGGTGCCTAAGTCTCTTGTGACTAACCATGATGGACCCAACATAGTTTGGGTACCAAAGTGTGCTTGATGAGTGTTGTAGGTACTTGAAGGTGATATGAAGCTTCGGGGTGCTTGAGCAAGTTGATTGAAAATATTCACTCAAGCTATCAACCAATTCATATTGTCTTCTCTTATATGGTTGACCTGAAGATGAACCCAGTGAAATATTTCAAACTTCATATTCACCTTGGTAACTAGTACCTAACCCTTGCTAGCTAGCCACTTGACTTGTGTAGTCTCTAGTAGTTCACAAATATGTGTGTTTGTGAATTATTAGATTTGGCTAGAGCGCTTCTTTTTAAATAAATCATCTTCCATATGATGCTTTTAATGGCTCTCTAGTAGAGCAAGATCTTATTTATGTTGTAGGTACACCTTGTGAGGCAATTGAGAAAATGCCCATTTGAGATGTAAGACCACAAGGTGGTCATGGTACTGAGATATGAAATCCTCAAGCTGCTGCTACACCAATTTCCGCTGACGTACTCGACAAAGAAGTGCAGCACACACACCTGCTGGAAATCAGCAGGGTGGCAGTGCCGCACCTAAGGGCGGCAGTGCCGCCCCTCCTACCTCAGCAGTAGCAAACATCAGTTCAAGTCATGGACAAATTCTACAACATGATGATAAGCAAGATGAAGATGAAGAGACCACCACATTCATTACATTCAAAAGGAGTGGTAACAACTAAATATCAAGTGCAAATTATGTTTATGTTTTACTCCTTTGTGTCTTTTGTAAGCACTTAGGTAAAAGAAGCACTTGAAGATATTTATTGGTTGTTGGTCATGATAAATAAGTGAGATTGGAATTGAATGGATACTCTACATCAAGCAACACGGATGACTTGAGTTTCCTTTATGGACTTCAAACCAAGAATTTCAAGTTGAAGAGGTTTATCCATGCATACTATGAGTTGGTTTGAGGGATTTACAAACTTGGTTCAGATTGGAGGTAAAACTTCAAGAAGTACAAGAATAAAGAATCAAGCTCAAGTAAAGTAGAGGCACTCATTATTCACAATTCAAGAACTCTCTACTTTATGGATTCTTGTCATATGGTAGATTGCCAAATTTTTCATATTCATCTTATGGGCATCTACATGCTGCAATAGTTGTGAGTATCTCTTGGCATATTTCAATTTGAGTATCCTATTTCTGCCATGACCTAGACATAGAGTGAAATCCCTAAGCTTTTAAATGAATAAAGTGCTATATAAGAAATTCAAATACTTAGAGCACTTATAAAGAGGGAAGTCACTCTATGACTAGAGTTGTGAGACTAACCGCTTCTCTAAGTGATCTATGTAGTCTCACCAAATGAGAATATGTTTCTCAATTGGAGTATGCTATCATATGAAGGTCATCAATCAAAACCATGTGATGTATTCTCTCTCTAGTTGATTTGGAGCTGATTTGCCTATATGTTAGCCATTCACCACAATATGGCTTAAATCTGCTCTTTGGACTTAATTGACCAATCATGCATATTCACTTTGCTATTCCACTCAAAAGAATGTGCATGAGGCTTTAAGGGAGATTTAATCCATGTTATGAGGTTTCTCTATTTAGTAACCCACTTGCCTCCTACACATACAAAGGGTTGCTAAATGAGAAGCTAGTGCTTCGATACTAATGCTATCTTGTGTTTGAGCTTATCTACAGAAAGTTCATCATAAGAGGTTGTGGTTGCTTAACTAGACGAATCACAAGCTTGAAGGTTTCTCTTCACCTAAAGGAAGATCTTTTGCTAGAGGCCATATAGATCAAAATCTAAATTTCGGTGAAATCAAGTTTGAGGTTGAGTTGTATGAGGTATATTGGAAGAACTCACAGGATATAAGAGGTCTGAATGGAAAATATGACTTGTGATTACACCTAGCCAAGTTCACCTCAAGATTGGATAAGAAGAAGAGAAGAATTGAGAATTATCAAATCTGTCCAGAAATCTGAAATTCTGAGTTGGCTGCTCTTCAGCATGGATTTGAAGACACAAATGCTGATGAATTGACCTGAACCTTTGTGATCACACTATATATATCTAATAATTGTTGCTGTACAAATTTCAAGAAGTTTGGTTTAGAAGAAAGTCAGTTTTGAGTTGGTTTTACGTCAGCTTCAGCACTGCAGTTTTCAGACTTCAGCAGTTATGGTAGAAAAATTATTTGACTGACCAAATGGTGTCCAAATGAGCTGAAACTTTTACACAAGTTAAAGGACACATATTTGCAGCTCTCTACCAAATTTCATGCATATTGAACCAGTGGTCTGAGAGATATGAAGTTTTCTCTAAGGAGTTTAATTCATGTCAGTTTTAGCAGTGCAGTATTCAGATCTAGCAGTTGTGGTAGATGATTGATTTGTTGGATCAAATGAAGTCTAAATGGTTTGATTTTTCTACAGAAGTTAGAGGGCTCATTTATAAAGACTTCTACCAAATTTAATGTATATTGGGCTAGTGGTCTGAGAGATATGGATTTATCTCTGGAGAAGACAGAAACTAAAAACTCACTGTATTTCAGACTTTAGCAGTTGGTGGAAAACTGATTTGTCTATATCAAATAGAGTTCAAATGGTCTGAAATTTCTACAGAAATTATATCACTCATGGATTATCATTCCTACCAAATTTCATATATATGGATCTTATGGTTTGACAGATATGAAGTGTTCTTCAAAGATTTGAATCCTGACAGAGTGCAGTTTCAGACCTATCAGTTGTGGGAGAAAATTGATTTGGCTGATAAAATGAAGTCAAAATGGGCTGAAATTTCTATATAAGTTAGAGGACTCATAAATGAAGACTCCTACAAAATTTCATGTAATTTGAACTTGTGGTCTGAGAGTTATGAATTTTTCTCTGAGCATGACAGAATCTGAAAACTGACTGTATAAAATTGAAGTGCATTGTAACAAGGTTCAGTTGGCTCTCAAGTTGGTCATGAAGAATCATTGGAAAGTGAGAGTCATCAGTTTGGTCTAAAGAAGTCTCAGTGAAATAAAAGGACTCACACATGGGTCCAAAACAGTTGCACTCAGATTATAAAAGTAGCAGCACACAGTTGCAACTAGTTGGATCAAAAAGCAATCAGCTGCAGATTTTCAGAAACAATAGCTGAAATCAACAAAAGCTAGATGAAACCAGTTGACTTCAGGAGCTACATTAAGAAGCAATGAGTTACAATTAGTGGGTACTAGCTAAAATCAACTGGAGGCAAGAATCAGCTGAAACTATTTGATTGCAATCAGCCTGAATAAGTTTGAAATCAGTGAAATATAGTGCTAACCTCTCCCATGACCTCAATATTGTTAATGTGCTTAAGTGGACTTTGTGTACTTTTGTATGCACATATTTAGGGGAGCTTAGCCTATATCTTGTGGAACAAATGGTTTCTCTCAAGTACATATTGTGCAGCCCTACACATTAAAGCATTGGATGGATGGTTCCTTGGACTCTTTTGGTGCTTCATAAGATGCCCCAATCCTTAGTGGGACCAAATCTGGATGAGTTGGAGAAAACATGTGAAGAGTGGGCTTTCACTACTATTTCTCATATCTAGAGCTCATGAAGTGCATATGCTCCATTCCATTGATCATTCAAGACTTTTTTAATGAAAGTGGTAACTCCTAATATGAATCTTGGATGATCATAAGAGCTCTAATTCACCACATTTCATCAAGTGAGAATTATGTTCATCCAAATCATCAAAGTCTCACTTATGATGGTCATATCAATGTGGTGATCTATCTACCTCGGTGGTGGTATGTGTTCTTGGCATAATTTCAATTCTTGCAAATTTTTCATGCCTTGACCAAGATATAGAATGAAGTCCTCTTGACTCTTACATTGATTCAAGTGCATTTCACAAGTAATTCAGTACTTGATGCACATTTTAAGGGGGAGCCCATTCTATGTCTTGTGCCTTTGGAGACTAACCTCTTCTTCTAGTGTTTTTGTGTAGTCTCTTGGTGAGAATGAGTTTCTCATGAGTATGCTACACTAACTCAATCCAAATTGGTAAAGTTATATCTCATTTTCAATTGGATTGCAATTTTATCTCTTTAGTAGCTACTCTCCATAATATAGCTTAAATTCCCTTGCTTGGACTTAGTTGACCAAAAAGTGCATATGTTCCTGCCTTCTACATATATATGTATGCGCTATCAAAAAGGGGAAATTTAGTCTATGTTATGAGGTTTTGCAATTAGTGACTTATATGCTTTCCACATCCAAAAAGTCACTAGTTGTGAAACTCTAGCTTGTGCAATTTAATGCTATCTTTTGCCTTTGCGAGCATCACCTAGGTGACATTGTGAGATACGGGCATTCACTTCAAGTGGCATCAACTTGTGAAGATTTCTTCAATTGGTGTCAAAATTGTGAAGATGATATTTCAATTGATATTGGTGGGCAATCTTTTAAATTTGGTATATCAAGAAATATGTCTTCAGTTTGTATCTCAGAATGACAGCAAGAGCTAGCAATGGACTTTCAATTGAGATCAAGCACAAGTTTTTGAAATCTCCTTGAAGATGATGATAGTGAGAGATGGGCACAAATGAAGCTATTTTGCATAAAGAAGTACTAGTCCCGTCAAAGCACTAAATCTAACTATTAAAATCATCTTTATGGTGGAGATTGTGAGGCTTAGAACAAAGGTATATCGCTCCATGAACTCTTGAATTACCTTTGTGCATCTAGGCCCTTACATGCTAGTGTGTGCATGTGTATGCAATATTTTGAGTCACACCATAAGCTTGTTCTTGTGGTGAGGATTAGAGAAATATTTAGATATTTGGTTCATACCTCTTGGGGTGATGGCATGAGTCTGTCTTATGTTTAACTGTCAACTAAGTAAGGTATGAGCTAAATATGCTACTTCTCAGGAATCTTGACTTAAGTTGTTGCATACTTTGTTTGGTAGAAAATTAGGAGAAAAGTCCTATATGCTAATCTTTTACCTATATCTTGCCCTCACTTGTCTACCATCATTTCTTCCTTTTGATGGAGAGACCCTTTTTGGAGATTAATGCCAAAGGGGAGAAATATTGGTGAAAGTGAGATTGATATGTGGATTGAAAGGGGTAAAGGAGAGGCATATAAGATTTTTCAAAATTTGTGTGGTGTGTGCAAGGATAGTTTAAATTGATGTTCTTTGTAAGGACCTTTTATGCTAGTGTGTGACTTTCATGCCTTGAATGGTGTATTGCTTATATTCCTTGAGTGCATGATCTGTCATGAGCATCACGGTTATCATGTTACACCTTGCACCCCACGAATGCTATGATATAGGAGAATTCCCACACTTCATCTTAAATATGTGCATTTGGCATTTGAGGCCAAAGTTGAATTCCTTTGATGCACACATTTAGGGGAGCTCACTATACCATAGGGTTCAAAATCTTAATGTTTATCAATCTCTTGTAAACTTTAATTGTGTTGTCATCAATCACCAAAAAGGGGAGATTGTAAGTGCATCTAGCCCTTTAGTGGGTTTTGGTGAATTGATTGACAACATAATTAAAGGCCTAACAAGTTTGCTAAGTGTTGAACAGAAAGTTAGTCTATTGCATATACTTGTGGATTGTGTGTTAACAAGTATATATATAAGGATCAACAAGGCAAACTGGATGGTATTCCACATTGTGTTGAGATGAAGGCCAAGTCATGTATTGTTGTGTGTTGAAAGATTATGGAAACAATCTAGTTCAAGCAAAAGACAACAATGCAAATGGAATCAATGAAATGGCTTATATGTTGGGGGATATCATAGCATCATGTGAAAGCAAGCATATTTGGAAAGTAACAAAGGAGATAATATATAATGGACATAAGATGTTCTCCACTTTGGGTTGCTTGCATGGATAGAGGTCAAGCCAAAATGAAGAGGGTCTAAGGAATCGTGAATTGGCTTGACCATATTAATGTTAATCTATATATGTCTCTATGTGAGTCAAGCGAAGCTTGATTGATATTGACATTTATATATAGAAGATATTCAAGCAAGGATCGAATATTGAAGAAGTAGTTATTCAATAGATGCTTAATGTGATGTGACTTGAGTATGGCTTGATATGGTGAAGATAGCAAGGAAAGGGCTTCGAGGTACTAAGCGGAGGTGAAGGGTAAGCATGGGCTTGGACCGAGGTACCATGGCTAAGGTGAAGAAGATAGTACTTACATTTAGTTGAGGAACTAATCAAGCTATGAGAAGTCATATTGTATTGAGGATCAGATGATTAGTGGAAGTGACTTGAAGCCATGAAGGTGAACTCATATATATGGATATGGTTCAAGTCACATGATCAAGGTAAAATGAGAATGAGGAGAACATATTCAATGGTAGAGTCCTCAGTTACCAAGTGAAGTGGCAACCAACTCAAAGGAATTTACTTTACGTTCTTTTATGTTTGAGTTTAGGAAATGCCGTACTATTAAGGGGGACTCAAGGACGCCAGTAGGTCAACCTGTTGAACCGGATGCTCAAAATCCATGAGTTCAATCCTCATACCTAGCCAAAGCAACCACCAAAGATTGACCTATTTCGAGTTGTTTTGGTAGGCGACGGTGTCGCCGTAATGAGCGGCAAGTGTCGCCCGAAGAATACCGTTGCATTTTGGGCCGTCTTTATACCGATGGGTTCGGCCCGCAACGGTCATCTTCTTCCTCTGCGCATTCACTCCCATTCTAAACGGACCAAAGCTCACCTCTCTCCTCCATTGAAGCTCCCACCTCCCTCAAGTGAATCCTTGATTCCAACCATAGAAACCCGAGAGAAAAGGCAGCAAACTTCAATAGGAGAGCGAGATCCACGATTCCCAAAGTCTAAGAGCATTTGGTTCATGTTTGGCCGGCGGTTCTAGGGTTTGTTACTCTTGGAGCTTGCTCCTAGCCGGCTAGGCGTCGCCCTCGAGTTGCCAACTCGTGTGGCAACCTTGGGAGGTTTGTAACCTCACCCCGCGGCTAGTGAAATCACCCTCTCGCCTCAAGAGTTAACTCTCTTGACTTGAGATCGAGGAAGAACCAACCTTTGTGGTGACGTTCAATCCTTTTGTGGATACCTCAACAACGTGGACATAGGCAAGCCTTTTGTGGCGAGCTGAACCACGGGATAAACAACTGTGTCTCTTGTGCTTTAGCTTATATTCTTGCAGTTCTTGTTGTTGAGCAGCTGCTACTTAAAGTTTGGAAGTTAGATCTTGGCTCTTGTGCTCCTTCTGTGGTATACAGTCTTCGAGCTGTATCTAACCTTCATATTGCAGGAATAAGGAGCTCTCGGTATATAGTTTCTATCTGCAAAGTTTTAGGTTCAGCCGAGCTATATTTGCTGAGCGACAGTGTCGCCCGGGTAGAGTGACAGTGTCGCCCGTATGTTTTGATTGAGTTTTGAGCTGAACTTTTGCAGGGTTGTCTTTGGGCATATCTAGTATATCTTCCCAAAGTTTGAGCTCTTTTGGACTCACGACCACAGGGAGGGAGTGCAAGCCTCAAAAGAGTTTGAGGCGAGTTTTGTTTGAGATAATTTTTGTGTAGGCCTATTCACCCCCCCCCCTCTAGGCCTCCTAGGCGACATCGAGATCCTACAATATGCATAGAATTTTAGCAAGTGAAGCATAATAAACCGCAGCGAAACCTAACTCAGCGTAAAAATTACACCAAGCATCTTAGATATTTCAGTTTCACTGTGCATAGAGTTTTGTTTGAGATAATTTTTGTGTAGGCCTATTCACCCCCCCCCCCCTCTAGGCCTCCTAGGCGACATCAGAGATCCTACAATATGCATAGAATTTTAGCAAGTGAAGCATAATAAACCGCAGCAGAAACCTAACTCAGCGTAAAAATTACACCAAGCATCTTAGATATTTCAGTTTCACTGTGCATAGAGTTATGGAACTAAGCATAAAAATCACCCCAACAACGTATAATAGACAACTACAATATAAAAACTAATAATCATTTCATCTAAGACAGAAGGCCAGCTGGTCATGTCATCGAGCACCAATAGGGCAGCAGTTACAAATCAGCAAGCTATCGATGCCTTTGAAACTTGAAATCAACTACAATAGAAACCTATGCAACTAAGCTTAAAAAGTCGCACACACAATCTACAATATCTCAGTTCACCATGCATAGAAACACATGCTTGCAGGCATGAAACTATTATTTTTCCTTGGAATTTTGAAATTTGAAACTAACTCCAATTTAGCATAAACACAACCGCTTCATAGCGCATAGAAAGTGTAACAAATCTCAGCACAAGAAATTTAGCAAGTGAAGCACGAAAAAATGTAGTACAAACCTATACAAACTCAGCATAAAAAACACCCCCTAGCACCTTCGACATCCAAACTTCATTGTGCATAGAAACCTATGCAATTTAGTATAAAAATCATCCCAGCATAAACAGGCAGTCGCATAAACCTAATATATACATCTACATCCTCGAAAGTCGCCTGTGAAAATCATAGAAAGCACCGTATGCTAATGCATCCCACCGTCATGTGGTTCTGGCTGACGACGACAACCACGGTAAGGATGCTGAGTGCCTCACCGTGGGCGGAGGAGAGCCTAGCTCCATGTCCTGAAGTCGCACAGGCCCCCCAGTACGAAGACATCATGACGAAGGGGCGGCCTATTCCTCTGTCCTGCTGGCCACACCACCATCCTTGCTGCCACCAACAGCATCCCTGCAATCCACATCCAAGCAATTGAACCAAAGCAATTGTAGACACCAGGTAAAAATTGAAGAAACCTCAGTTTAACGATGCATAAAAACATATGCTTGCAATGAACGGCAGAAGCAGGGGAGCTGCTTACCGGATCTGAGGGAGGGAGAGGGCGCCGCCGTCATGGCAGGGGAGAGCGCCGTCCTGCTACCGGACCCTTCATCCGGTTCCCTGATGGATCGGTCGGGGAGGCCTCCGCGCGCGCCGGGGGATGGGGCCGCACCGACGCGGCCGAGCTCGGCGGGGGTGGGGATGGGGCCGCGCCAACGCTCTTCGTCGTCGCATCCGGGGGGGAGCGGGGGTCCGCACCACTGGGCTCCCGGAAGGACGGCCCGCGCCGCCGCAGGTAGGAGGAGGACGCGGGGCCTCGCCGCCTTAGGCCGGAGGAGCGCGCGGGGCTCGCCGCCGGGAGGACGCGGTCGCGCAGTCGCCGGCCATGGGAGGTAGAAGCCGGGCCGCGCGCCGCGAGCACCGCTCCCCTGCGCACCTGGGGCTCGCCCCCGCCCGTGCGCCCATGACCAGCGCCGCCGCGTGCGCATGCCCGTCGAGGGAGGCGCGCCGCCGGCCGCCGATGGAGGCCGCCGTGCCGCAGGTGGCGAAGGGCGCAGGCCGCGCCGCGTCGCCGCTAGTGGCAGGGGGTCGACGAGGGAGGGCGCGCCGGTGAATGGGTCGGTGCTACGCGGGGCGAGGCCAGCGGCCGAGGTGGCGCGGCGCCGCCGCCGCCGCGGGTCGCCGTGTGCGGATCGGGGCAGAGAGAGTGGTCGGGTGGGGAATTTTTTCATTTTTTTCTGATAAATGCCGGCTGGGGTTTCCTTCCCCTTTCAAATGAATTTGAAATTGAGGAGCGGTTGCGTGGGGGAGGATTGGGCTGGGCCCACACCTGCGCCAGGAGCACATGCGGTCAGGCCTGGACAGCTGGATAGGTCGGTGGAGGTGGTTGGGTTGCACCAGCTACCTGCAGTTTGGGCTGGGGCTTCCCCTAGTTATTGGAAGCCCAGGGCCTTCAATATAATAAATCTATATATATATATATAGGGAAATTCCATTATACTCTCATGAGTATGTACTCCCATCAGCTATCATAGGCAAACGAGCCTCCAACCAGCGCTGCGCGCGTACGTGGCTAACGGGACGGGATGACGGCGGCATTCCACGGCGCACCCTAGGCCTAACGGGTTTAGAAAACACCGGACCCGTAAATCCCCAATTCCTACGCCGATTCCTTCCCAGTCCCGGTTCCTCGCTACACCATACGCCGCCGCCACTTCCCGCAGCAGCTGCATCCTCCAACCCGGTCTCCTCCCCGCACCGGCGGCGAGCCAACAACGGAACAACCACTCCCCAGATCGGCGGTGGCTTGCGTGGTCGAGGGGCCCGGGCGGCAGCATCCACCATGTTCAGCGCTAGGGAGGCGGAGGATTTCCTTCAACCTGGCTGCTCTCCCGTCCATGGCAGACGGCGGCGCCCGTCTCCCACCAACAGAGGCGGGGCCTCTCGATCTGCTGGAACCCTCCGCCGCTAGGGACATGGTGGGCACGACGAGCCTCTACCTCTCATCAATTATCGCTACGGCCGTGACCCTCCTCTGCTGGTGGATCGAACCACCAATGGCGGCGCGGGTATCCAACAGATGGCGGCCCTTGTCCTCACTAGTACGGTGAGCAGCGCCCCCAGGCAGGACGGATCCCGCACGGAGACGGCGCGGCCAACCCCACGCAGCGCCCTATCTCCCCTGCCGGCGGCGCTCACCGGACCAGCGGTAGTCCCAGCCCCAGTCCTGCTCCCGGCCACTTCCCCGAGCGGCAGCGCGTCGGATCTCGTCAGCTTCCCCATCGTAGCCCACGTGCATCGGCTCCACGGAACATGTCCGTGAAATACAGGTGTGGTTGAGACTTGAGACACCTCCGGATCTTTATAGATTAATAATATGTTTATTCCAATGTATTCTGGTTGCAGCTTATAGATCCGGACACGATTGATTAAATTTGTTAATTATGGATGGGGAATAATGGGTTCATGTTCATCATTGCTCGTGTCTGCCTCATTCCCTTGCTCTGCTTGGATAATTTTCATAAACTGAGTATCCGTGCATACTAATGCCTTTATTGAGAATTTTCTGTGTGTATGTAGTCTGTAGTCATCTCAATTTGTATGAACACACAACCGTGTTGCTAAACATACTACAAATCTACACTTTTTAGTACCATGTGATAATTTCCATATTATAGTATGACTACATACTCTTCAGATTGTAGTATATCCTGACGGTGGTGCTTGCTCTCCAAGCGGCGATGGCAGCCGGGATCCAGTGGCGGCATGAGGCAACAACCGGATCATGGATATACTGGTAGATGTGTTACTTCCTCTGGTGGCGCTGGCAGCAGGTGTGGATATGTGCGTACAAATCCCGGGAACAGCAACGTAGATTTTTAACATTGTTTTGCTGATCGAAGTACAAATGAATTTGATTGATTTCGTGTAATGTACATATTCATACTTCATTGTAAAAATCGATATAGCACTGAGTATATGTACATACTCTTTTTAGCATGCAAGTACGTACCCATACTTCATTGCAATATACCACACTGAAGTATATATACATACTCGTGTGGCATTTTCCGTACATTTTAATCTGCTGAAGCCGCAACATTTTAATCTTAGTTTATGAAGATGAGTATGTATTAATACTTTTCTTGCATTCTGGTATATACACATACTCATTCTCAGAATATTGTATTAAGAAGTATATACACATACTCAATTCTCAGAATATTGTACTGAGGTATGTATTGATTTAGCTTTGTACAGATCTCGGATATATACTGCATGTGCTCATGTATTAACACATAATGTACTTCCTATATTTATGTATGTGCGCATACCTCCATCTAAAAGTATACGGAGATATACTCCATACCTTAATTAGCAACACGGCTGTATACTAGAATATACGACATGCACATGCGTCACTTTAAATTGGCCCACAATTTTTAAATGGTAGATACAGCTAGCCGCCGCAAATCATGGGATCAGTTTTACCTAAACGGGTTTGGCATGCAGCTAATGGGCTCCACCCCTCACGCAGCCAGTCGTAGCTATTTTCGCATGCCCGACTCTCGGTTGACGGAACTAGCCGCACGGCGTCTAATATCTAATAAGAGTACGTACTCGTAAGAGTATAAAACACCTACCATATATATATATATATATATATATATATATATATATATATATGGGTAAATATTTCCTACTCCCTAGGAGTAATTACTCCCTCCAGCGCACACACGAGGAGAGGCGGAGGCTAGCCAGCCATTTAGCTTAACGGGTCAAAAACTTGACCCGTTTATACCCACCGATCGTACACGCATATACGCGAATTAAAAAAAATCAGTACGTCCCGCCAGATAATTAGCGTGGAAAGCGGATCAGACTAATGATGGGCTGACTATATATACGTAGGCACGCATGGCTGATATTTGTATTTCTCTCTCTCGCATCTTTCCACGATGGCAGGCGGCGGCTTATCCGCCGGTGGATCTCAGCGGCTGCCACTTCCACCAGCTGCGGCGAAGGCGAGCCTCCTTCCGGTGACGTCGACGGCGGCGGCACGGGCCCCTCCACCAGCGGCGAGCATCATGCGGCGGCACGGTTAAGGTCCCCGTCCACCACTCCACGGCGGCATCTACAGGACTGGAGTCCGGCAAACGGTGATACACCAGATCGATCTTATTTGGTACCACACCAGATGCGGCAAGCCAGACTAGTCGATCAGTAAGGCCACAAGCGCATGTCTTTGAGATATTTTCCCGATCTTCTTTGTGTCTTGTGCCAGCGGCTCCTCCTAACACGCAAAGGGGCAGCGATGGCTTCGATGGTGGACGTATCTATCTTGCTTTCTCCATGGCGTGAGCATCCAGCAGAGGAGCACAAATTGCCATCGGCACTAGAAAGGAATCCATGCTGTGAAGGCTCATTCTATTATTTTTAAATTTTTAAATTTTTGCATGTGAGTTTACGTGGTGTAATCTTTTCAACAAAAGTATATACACATACTCCATTTCACATGAGTATGCACATATATTTTATTCCCAAAAATAGTATGTGTATGTACTTATCTCCATACATGAATGTATGTACGTATACTCCGGCCATGTTGTTTAAGTACGTGAACATACTAGCTAAATCTGGGCGTATGTATGTATACATACTACTTTTAAAAACGTATGGATACATGCTCCATTTAAAAAAGTATGAATAAATACTTAGAACACATCTGAGTAAAATTAGAAAAAACACGTCAAAGTGTGTATACATACTCTATTCTAAATACTAAATAGTATGTACGGATCTCAATTTCAAAAAGTACGTATGCATACTCTATTTTAAAAAGTATGAACAGATCTCAATTTCAAAATGTATATACACATACTCCTTTTTAAAAAGTATGTGTATATACTCTTTTTAATAAAGTATGACTAAATACTATTCTCAAGGAAAAAGTATGTGTATATACTCCTATAGCAGTACGTATCTACTCGTACTCAACAAATATGCATCCTTACTACTATAGCAGTACGTATTATTTTCAAAGTGACCTTGTAGTATGTGTACATACTCTATTACTGTATGTGCATTTGCACATACTCTCATTAACGCATATTACAGCAAGTATATGGATATACTCTTAAAAAAAGGTATATGAATATACTCTCAAAAAAGCGAACGCATATAGATATAGTAGCCTCTGTACATAAAGAAAAAAAAATTATGTGGCATGAGGCCATCACCCGAAATGTAGGAGATGAGCCATGCATGGATGCATGCACGTTCCAAATTTGAAAGCGTGCGGCCGTGGAAAGCTGTAGTGCCTAACTAATGGATCTGGTGGTTGCTTTAAGACCCAATTAGAGGTGGGAGTAATTACTCCCGGGAGTAAAAAACACCCACCCTATATATACTCACTAGGAGTAGAAAATACTTTCCCTTATATGTATATATACATACACACACAGCAGACATGATCCCATATATATATATATGTCCACATCAGAAGTACCACCATTTCAACAATCAATTCTTTACAAACTTTTTAGATACAATATTACAAAATGTGTTACTAGCCTTGGTCCATTGTTTACAAGGTACAACCAATGTCCTTGATGAGGACAAAGACAAAAAAAAAAAAAAAGATAATAATCCTAGAATAGTAAAACCTTGTTTCCTCATTGCTCGAGCATGAAAGATAGCATTTGTCTCTTTGAAAAAACTGGGCATCAGCCACCTGAGATAAAAACCAAGCTACTGATGTGTTGCTGTCCACCAGCTTTTGCTCAAGACCTATAATTGTTATCAGTGTATTACTTAAGTATGACAAGATGCATCTGCTATACAAGCTAGAGAAAATATCGAGGCAGCCATTTATTTATCTGATTAATTTAGGTAAACAGGAAAATATCAGCAATATTAAGGCAATATGACACTTAAAGTTAGGTATAACAAGATGCATCTGCTATACAAGCTAGATAAAATATCCAGGCAGCCATTATTAATCTGATTAATTTAGGTAAATAGGAAAATAGCAGCAATAGCAAGGCAATGTGACACTCCTCCTGTGCTAAGTAGTACAGCACAATAGTAGTTATGAAGACACAAGCTGAGTAGGGGTATTTCATCCTGATTAAGCACCTGCTAGTAATGAAATTTCCAAGTAAATTGGCTTCCTATCTCATTTTATATAAGATAAAGGATGGCAGATTGTTCAACAAGAAACCTCTAAGGTGCAAACAGAATCTGTCGCAGAGAAAATAGCACCAATTGCTGCAAACATGAGAAAAAAAGTATTACCAAATTGACAATGGCATCCATGGTCTAACCAGACTATCAGAGAATGAAAAGAGTCTAGTATATCTAACCAAGATAGTCCCCAAGCTCGAGTGGACCAACATCAAGTTTCTTGAACAATCCCATAGCACCTGATGTGTCCATTAGACAAAAAAGACTTAGAAGCCTGAGCAAGACCTAGAAGCCTGAGCAAGACTATCTATGTGTAGGTGATCCTGTAGGTATACACAGTTTCAGCTTCCAACCAATCAATATATACTCAACTTGCTACTAGACTTACAGTGTGATCAATATACTAAAATAACATTTTGAGATAGGTATCTGCTGTAAAGTGACAGAATAGAACACAACTCTGGCACAGCACAGGATCTGCATGTTGAAGGCTACACCTGTAACAAAAGCATTGTATATCATCAACCACTTATTTAGAAGTGACCGTTCAGCTAACATATAGAGTGACCACAGGCTACCTATTCATTTTCAGCTAAACTAGAAGATAGATTAATGGAGTTCTGCAAATCCACAAATCACAATATTCTCAGCCAGGTCTAATATGATAATCTGAGGAGATGTGGAAAGTATAAAGAGCAAAGTGCCAATTGGTAGTTGGGTTCAGAGTAATAAAACTTGCCATATACCTCCTCGTTTATTCAAGTATCATGCTTAACATATTTCAGAACCTCAGAAATAAGGAGATGAACACATTTCTTCCATGATGATGACAAGTTTTACAAGATTGGCAAAAGAAATCGAATGTGTAGGTTATCTCCTTTCCCAATGCATAGAACAGGTGAACCACTACAGAGATTATACGCTAAGTAACTAAGTTAACGAGCAACGGTAAAGTTGATAACAGCATACACAGAAAACGAGGGGGGAAACTCACATGTATAATGATGCGGGAGGCATGGGAGGCAGGGTATCAGTTCCAGTAGACATTCTCATTGCCAGTTGAAGATGACATGCTTGCAAGCCTTTTGCTCTCGATCCCTCAAAAACTGATGTAATGAACATTTTTATTTAATTATATCAGAATAAAAATAGGTACTACTACACAAATAGAAATGGGAATCCACACTGACAAGTGACAACATTCTCATCTCTATTCATGGATTCAGTTAGCACTTGCCAATCAGTAACGTATAAACAAAGTAGCAGATTTGAAGCAATTTCATCAGTGAACTACCAGGACAAATACAACAGATTTGGTGGAAACTAGTTATTCAGTTGACAGGTAGGCAAAAGACTTGAATGAAGGAAATCAGCATTTTTAGTTGACCTGTGAAGCAGTGACGAAGGGGAGGATATGGCGTCCAAAGGGTCAGCCCTGTCCTCCGTGCTCAGAAAATACACTAGAGTGAGCCCAGAATATTGACGCTGTCAAACTAAAGGCACAGGAATTTTAGGTTCTGATATTTAGGAAATGGTGAGTTAAGCATACAAAGTCAGGTACTCAGGTTAGCAAGTCATAACAGTACAACAATAACCTCAAATTAGTCATTTGCTTCAAAATAAATCTCAAATCAGTAGTGATGCTTTGAAAAGACATATCGGCTCAGAATATCTGGTAGAGAGAAGTAACCATATTTCTCTCGTTTCTAACACCCAGTGGCTAAAATTGGACAATTATATCCTGTTTATGTGCTTGTTTTAAGAACATAAAGTAAATAGTAGCTAATTACTTTATGACCTGTCCAGTGTTTACCTACGCCGGATCAGCACACACCCAACGGACCACCGCTGTGGACCTAGATGGCAGGCAGCTGCGTCCTCCTCCGTGTTCCCCTATCAATGCAACAATTAACCACCAGAAATTTCAGAACAGCAATCGATTCGAGGCAGACAAACGGTCGAGCACTTGGGGTACGCTAGGCACACGACATACCCGAGTATCCTCCTGACGGAATTCCTCTGCGCGATGTCCATGACGAGCGGTCTCCAGTAGCGCCAGACGATCTCCTCCGAGGACCAGAGGACCTCCACCCCGCCATCCACGCCGACGCCGAACGCCCTCCAGACATCGACCACCCGGCGCGCTGCGGGAAGGGGATGCAGCCGCGGGAGCCGGGAGGTGGAGGCCGTATCGATCTCCTAGAAGGCCAGATCTGACACGTACAACGCCGGATCCTTCTGCTTCTTCGCCCTCTTCTTCCTCAATCGCAGGAGCCGGGAGGTGGAGGTTGAAGCTGCCACCACCGCATAGCCATGCGCCCCACGCGAGCAAGGGAGATGCCGCCGCGAGGGAGGGTGAACAAGGGACATGCCGCCGCGAGGACCTGGGCGGCGCTCGGCCGAGCTCCGGGCAGAGGAGACACAACGGCGCCAGGCCCTGGCGGCGCTCTGGCTGGCGGCGGAGGAGGCCCGGGGCGACGTGTTACTGGAGAGTCGAGGGCCGACAGGCGGGTTACAGACAGGTTTATTTGGGCCTGCCAGGTTTCGGCCCAAATACATCCATGTTGCTGTCTGCCTCAGCCTTTTTATTAAAAGTGACGCGTTTGTTGAGAAGAGTCACCAATATTGTATTCTTATGAGTGACGCGTATAGACAAAACGTGTCACATTTCTTATCCGTGACGCGTCTTGTTAACCCGCGTCACCAATACAGTCATCTATTTGTAACGCGCTTGAGAAATACGCGTCACTTTTTTTATCAGTGACGCGTGTTCTGTTCAAGTGTCACTGATACATTGTTATTAGTGACGCGTCTTGTTTCTAGGGCATGGGCAACAGCTAATTGGTGACGCGTCTCGTGAACCCGTGTCACTAATAGTTTATCTGTGACGCGTTTTGTTTCTGTGTCACGAATCGACACGTCACTGATAAGCTTTTCTGGCATAGTGACAATAGCTCACCGAAGATACACATGCCATGACGAGTTGCGCCCATCTTTGATCGAAACCCAATTTCAGCATAATGCGTTCAAGAAACGACCACTCCACCCTGTCATATAGCGTGCACACATTATAAGCCACAAGGATATTATCTGTAATTAAGCGGCCCGGCACAAATTAAATGCACTTTGATGCTCACTGATTATTTCAGGAAGAATTACTCTTAACATATTAGCCAGCATTTTTGAAATCACCTTATAGACTACATTACATAGACTAATTGGGCGAAATTGGGATACCTTTTCTGGGTTCTCCACCTTGGGGATAAGGACAATAGACGTCCTATTCCAACCTTCAGGTCCTTTGCTGAGGGTCCGATACGCTCGGCAAAGAGGTCTTTGCCCTCGGCAAAGGCTTTGCCGAGCGTAGCTCTCGGCAAAGGCCTGTCGGCACTGTGCTGATCGGCAAAGGACTCTTTACCGAGAGCCGAATGTCGGGCTTTCGGCAAAGGCTTTGCAAAGGCTATCGCCGTGATGTCCCAAAGTGATGATAACGCCAGTCTTTGCTGAGAGCCGTACCGCGCTCTCGGCAAAGAATTTCCGAATTTTTTTTAAAAAACTCTTTGCCGAGAAGCGTACCGGAGGAGCTCTCGGCAAAGAATTTTTCAAAATTTTTGTTAAAAATACTCTTTGTTGAGAGCTATGACAGGACTCTTGACAAAGCCTCCCTCTTTGACGAGAGCCATGGTCACGCACTCGGCAAAGCTGGCATTCTGTGTGATCTAGAATTCCCAGCTTTGCCGAGGGCATGACCATAGCCCTCGGCAAAGCCACAGGGAATTTTATGTTTTTTTGTTTTTTCAATTTCCAGTCACGGGGTAAACAGATATATAGTAATGCATAACATATTAACCACATCCACGGCCCCCCATAACCACATCCACATCACCATAACCACATCCACATCACATAATTCACATAAACATCACATAATTCACATCCACCAACATAAACAAGTGTCCATCACATAAAGAAGTGTCCAAGTACATCACCAACATAAACAAGCAACAACGGAGGCGCCAAACTGCTCACGGCGATGGTCCGGGCTGAGAAGGCGGCCCCGCGTGCGATCCCGGGGAGTTGCCGAGGAGAAGCTAAGGGGAGTTCGATGCCTCCGACTGATGCTGCACAAACAAGAAGATGCAGAACATGCTAGACAACATAAATAGATAACCAATAAGTAATAGCACTACATGTACTTAGTACCACCATGCCACCACCATGACCACACCACTACTACCACCACCAACAATTACACCACCACACTACCACGACCACATCATCACCACCACCACCACCACCACCACCACCAACCACGCCACCACCAACACCACCACCACCCACCACCAACACCACCACCACTAGGTTTCACTAGGTTTCATATTTATAGAAACTAAAACATTTGTCATACTCACCAGAGTAGAGTCATGCTGAGGTGGAGGTGTAGGCGGCTGCGGACCGTGAAGGAACGGTGGGATCTCTGCACCCTGGGTCTGGGCAAGACTCCACACGTAGGCGGCCATCTGTGCCCACTGCTGCCGATCGTGCTCCGCCTTGGCCTCCATAGCCACCCACCTCTGCCGCTTGACCTCCCGCTCGGCCTCCAAAGCCGTCAGCCTCTGCCGCTCGACCTCCATCGCCGCCATCTGTGCCTGCAACATTTGATGCTAGTGTTTTAAGATTGCGGAGCTAAGGTGTGTAGAAGTCATAGAATAAGGAATGGAAGAGGAACACGTACCTGGAGTGTCGCCACCATGGTCGGGCGCTGGCGTATGGCCGGGCTAGAGGTCGTGCTCGCTGCTCGGATATGGTTCAGAGGAGGAGTCGAGCTCGTCCCAAGGAGGCCATCCCCAATAATGAACTGCCCATGCTTCTTGCCTTGCCCCACCCTCATCATGGCCTCTGGATCAAGCCGCTCCTCGGTGGTTAGATAGTACTACTCCCCATGGAGAGCCCTTGCCGTCTCTGTGCACGTAGAGAGGCGAGGGTGGATGCTGGCGTTGGTGAAGGACTCCACAGGGGCCTCCTGGGTCCAGTCGGTGTCGGCCGTCGACTTGCCCAAGTGGGACAAGGCATATGCCTTGAGGTGACCACAAGGGCGGCCACCATGTGACGCCGACTGCGAGAAAGACAATTGTCGGTGTTTCGAACCCGGGGGGCCTAACACCAACTAGTAAATTTACGCCGCGTGTTCCCTAATCCGGATGGTGATGCAAGAAGGACACAAGATGTTTATCCTGGTTCAGGCAAAGAAGGCCCTACGTCCAGCGGGGGAGGGTGAACTTGTATTATCTTGCACCGAAGTGCTTGTACAGGGGTGGATACAAGCTGGCGAGCGGTGTGTGAGATTGCGCGATGCGATGGTGTGTTCAGCGATGAACCCGTGAACTCATGCCCTACACTAAGCCCTGGCGTCCCCTTTTATAGGCGAAGGGGAGGCCCAGGGGTACACAGTGGTTCTAGGGCTATCGTATGATGACATCGAAGGGTCGATGCCGATCAGGTCGCCGGGACTGTAGAGGCATGCTTTGGACCGGTTCGAGCCTGTAGCGACATGGGTGATGATGACCGTCCGTCCTTCTCCTGTCGTGCCAGGGCATGGCCGTTGATCGGGGATGGACAGATGACTGTGCGCTTCCTTATAGCTGTCACTTCCTGGGTGGTTAATGACCATTTCGAGGGGTGTTTCGAGGGGTTGAGACCCAGGTCGATGGGACTGAGTTGCGGGAAATGCGGGTCGAGCGTTGACTGCTGCGCTTCGAGGGGTGCCGTTCGTGGCATAGTGCTCGACATGGCGCTACAGTGCCACTAATTTACAGGGCATGGGCGGTAAAAGCTGATGGGATTGGGGCTCAGTCTCATCATGACCATAGCTGTAGCCATGAAGTTAGGCAGAGAGTGGTTGGAGTCATTTAATGCTGCTGGACGGGTGTTTGGAGTCCCTTTTGGAGGGGTGGCCGGCCCATTCGAGGCTTTCACTCGCAAGAGGGGCTCTCCGTCCCTCCTTCGAGGGGTCGAGTCGGTTCATTCTCGAGGCCCCCATTCGTACGAGGGGTGTTCCGTCATTCTTTCGAGGGGTCGGTCGGTTGTGTCCTTTCCCTCGAATGCGCTACTGGGCCATTCGAGCCTGTTCGAGGGCTGGCCCAGTGTGCCTTGAGGCCAGTGCCGGGGTTGGGATTGGGATGTTCTTAGGTGGAGTGAGATTTTGAGGAAAACAATGACGGTTCTGTTCATCTCATCTCCCGGGTTAATGACCCCCTAATCTAGGTATCCGACAGTAGCCCCCGAGCCCTTGTATGAGTGTGAAGGCTCATGCAAGGGGTCTTTAGTGGATCTTCGAGGGGATCATTAACATGAAGTGGAGTTGAAGAACCTAGTTTCGAGCTGCAGGGTTTCATTTTTTCATCTCACTGCGGGGCGCAGGCGTCCCCACGGGGTAGTTTCCCGAGGCCCCAGAGGAGTGAGTAAGAACTCCTCTAGGGGCTTTAATTTGTATTTTATCGAGGGAGGCTAGTTTTGATTGGAGTCGTAGTGCCCTATCGAGGGGTTGACCCAGGTCGTCGAGCCCCCGAGTGTTTCGACCCTCTTTCGTCGAGGGGTGCCGTGCGTAGTCGAGCCCCCGAGCCCTGTGCGACTGGTGCATTGCTACCTCTTAGCGTCCTTCCTACGCGACCCTTTCGATCGGGTTGTAGGGTGAAGAGCATCGTGCTACCCACGATTGGGCAAGCCTCGATGTCCTCGGTGAGCTGGTAACGGGAAGATCCAAGTGAGAACTCGTGCCCCTTTCGATAGGGGTCGACAGAAGCCCTGAGGCATCCTCATTGAGCAAAACCATATGGATTACCCGGTACCGACTCCGTTCGATGGGAGTCGGCGGCTCGATGCCTCCCCTCGTGGGGATCCTGTGGTACTCCCAGGGTTCACCTTGGATATGTCCCGGGGGGCCTCGAGAGTTCATTCTCGAGCCAAGCCTCGTGTTGGCTCCCCTTGGGTCATCCCTGACTTGGGTACTCGAGGGCGGCTGTCGAACCCTGTTCGAGGGCCAGCCTTCGCCCCCTCGAGATTCGGGGGTGGACTGGGGTCTGTTTTACTTCCCTGGTGAAAGCTCCGGTTTGGTTTTGGTAATTAATGACACTCTACGTTGCTAATGCTTTGCTCTAAGTATGGTTAGACACATAGCAACGTGACGATGGATGATGGAGCATGGTGATCATGGTGACGAACATGGTGGACATGTGAAGTGATCAAGCTCCGGTGATGAATGGAAACGCCCATGAAGATCAAGGCGAAGGTATACTTGATAGGGCTTTCCGGTTTAGTGGTCGAGACACTTAGCGAGTGTGACCACATTTAGGATCGTTAACCGACTATCAAGAGGGGTTTCCTGGTTCATTCGCGGTCCTAAGTGCCTCTAGTTGTGACTTTGCATGATGCATGAGAGGCTAACTAGAGAGCTAACACTTGTCGACGTGATCTTGAGAAGATACGCTAACTCCGGTGCTTGAGAAGTGATCTACTCGTGGAGTTAGCACCTTGGACAAGTGGTTTGAGATTGGATCGACGACGGTGCGACATCGAAGATCAAACAAAGAGGTGGCATTGATCGCGCTTTGGTTTGTAGGGTAGAGTTGGGTTTGGGTCCCTCTCTCCCTCCCGCCGAGCTTGCGAGGCGGGATTCGGCGCTTTCGGAAAATTGGAGGCATATTTTCTATTGCGCCGGATACAAATTGTTGCAAGATTTGGCGTTCGCGGTGGGCTGGAAAACCTTGTTTTCTGGGCGCCAGACGCGGGCGCCGGACGCAGGGCCAGAGGGCCGGACGCGTCCGGCGCGTACTGAAGACGGTGCACGGCGGGTGGCTGGGCACAGCGTGCGCCGGACGCGCCGGCGGACGCGTCCCGGCGGCAGGCCGGACGCCGACCGTAAAGTTCGCTCGGGCACGCCGGCGGTGGCTCGGGCGGACGCGGCCCTCGGACGCGGGCGCCGGACGCCGTCGGATCACCGTGAAGAGCGTCCGACCCGTGATGACGTGGCCACTTCGAAATCCAACGGTCGGGTGGCGCGGCGCGGCGAGCGCGGACGGGCCGTCCGGCCGACGGCGGGACGCGGCCCGGCGCTTGTTAAAGACGCCACCGAGGGCAACGGCTCTATTTCGACCTTGGGTCTATAAATAGAGGGTTGGCCGGCTTGGGACTCTCTTCGCCATTTCTACTCACTTGAGCATACTTTGAGCGGAGAGACACTCCCCCACTCATCTCTTTGATTCCTTTGCTAATCTTGAGAGAGATTTGAGTGAGAACAAGTGATCTGCATTGAGAGTTGCATCTAGAGGCACTTGTTCATCGAGTGAGCTGCAACGGATTCTTGTTACTCTTCGGTGATTCCGTCACCGTAGACGGTTTGGAGCAGCGGGTGGTGGTTGAGCTCGACTTGGTGATTGTTCGAGGCCACACCGGGTTCTTGTGAGGGGTTCTTGATCCTTCCCCGCGGGAGTTCGCGAAAGGATACTCTAGTGGATTGCTCGTGGCTTGTGGATCCTTGACTTGTGTGGAGATTGCGGCTCCCCATTGGGGTCTTTGGCACCGAGCCAATTGAGCGGGCAACTCACCAAGCAAGTGCATCGCCACAACGAGGACTAGCTTGCCGGGAAGCAAGTGAACCTCGGTAAAAAATCATTGTGTTGATTTGTGATTGCCGAGGCTTCGATCTCCATCGTGATTGTGCTTGAGCATCTCTAGGTGATTGGCTATCTTCTACTCTTCTTCGCGTATAACCTCCTTCCTCTTCACTTACCCTTAGTAGAATTGCTTGTTGTGGTCGGTCGGGAACCACTCTTTGTGTAGCTTAAATCCCGTGGGTAGAATTGCTTGGTTGGTTTCGGTGAACCGACATTGTGTAGCTTGATCACCGTTGTTGTGCGTGCAATTAATTTGAGTAGCCTTGTATGGTAGGACGGCTTGCATAAAGTAGTCGAAGCACTTGCGTTGCACATTTGCCGCCTTGCTATCTAATTGGGTTGTCTAGTTTTATTGCTAGAATTTTATTAGGCTATTCACCCCCCTCTAGCCATTGTGACCTTACACGTGGTATCAAAGCCGGCACCGTTTGTTTAAGTTGGATTAACATCCTACGGTGAAGCAATGGCATTGGTTATGCATATCAACAACACCAAGAAGGCACCATCATTTCGAGGTGAGGACTATGCAAAAT
This sequence comes from Themeda triandra, assembly GCA_018135685.1. NCBI lineage: Eukaryota > Viridiplantae > Streptophyta > Magnoliopsida > Poales > Poaceae > Themeda > Themeda triandra. The sequence goes on along the minus strand of JAENPR010001481.1, from coordinate 6,632 downwards.
GGAAGCTCAAGATGAGGAGTCATCTCAAATCAATCAACCTTGAGGTGTGGAAAGTGGTGGAGACAAAGTTTGAGCTTGTTGAGGGTGCGGTGCCAACACCGGCCGAAGAGAAGAAGCAACAAGCAAATGACATTGCCGTGAGTGCTTTTCATGAGGCACTTGATGATAAAGCTTTTGAGCTCATCAAGAACCTTGAGGTGGCTCATGACATTTGGAAGAAGCTAGAAGAAGCTTATGAGGGCACCGAAAGTGTCAAGACCGCAAGAGCCTACATGTTGCAAGAGAAGTTTGCAAGCTTCTCAATGAAGGAGGATGAGAGTGTGCCGGAGATGTTCCATAGGCTCCAAGTCATTGTCAATGAGCTCAAGGGACTTGGGAAGAGATCAAGGACTCTCAATTCTCCACCAAGTTCATGAGGTGTCTTCCCAAGAGATTTGATATGTTGAAGACCGTCATGGTGAAGACAACAATGAAGGAGAAGCCAACTCCCAACCAAGTCCTTCAAGAGATAATGGCCGATGATGAGTTTAGAGAAGATCATGAGAAGGAAGAGTTGGTGAAGAAGAAGAAGAAGGAGAATGAGAAAAAGGATGATGACAAGAAGAGCGTGGCATTCAAGGCCACATCATCCAAGAGCAAGGGCAAGAAGAAAGAAGAGTCATCAAGTGAAGATGAACCATGCTCTAGCTCAAGTGGGCAAGAAGAAGAAGTGAGTGAACAAATGGCACTCCTTGTGAAGAGAATGGAAAGCTCATGAAGAAGGGGTACCGGTCCAAGAGCAAGAGAGGCTCATCCAAGTCAAGTGACCGTCCCATGAAGTGCTTCCGATGCAATAGCAAGGATCATCTCATTGCCAAGTGTCCTTATGCAGTGATGATGAAGATGCCATGAGGAAGGAGAGGAAGAAGCAAGAGAAGAAGAAGGAGGAAAAAGACTCCTCCCATCACAAGAAGAAGGGTGAATCTCATGTGGCAACTTGGGAGAGTGATTCATCTTCCTCAAGTGATGATGATGATGATTTCCAAGAAGAAGAAGAAGAAGGGGCACGCAAGCATTGCCATTCAAGAGAAGCTTTCTCTATTTGGTGCTCCATCGTCTTGCTTCATGGCCAAGGCCACTAAGGTAAAACCTCCACCCGATAGTGATGATGAGAGTGATGATGATGATGACACCACAAAAGAAGAACTATGGGTTATGCTTGAGGATTGCAAAGGTGCTTTCAATGACTCTAGGAAAGAATGTAGGGGCTTGCGCAAGGATAAACAAAATCTTGAGCAAGAACTTATGGAGTTGAGGGCTTCTTATGAGAGTCTAAAGGTAGACCATAAGAAGCTAGAGATTGCTCACTCCAAGCTTGAAAAAGCTCATTCTTCTCTATATGAGAAGCAAGAGAAAGTGCAATCACAAGTGGTGATCATAGAGAAGAAAGATGTGTCTACATCATGTGATTCACTTGATGATTCAATTGTTATTGCATCACTTGGCCGTTCATGCTCTTATGCCTCTACTTCATCTAGTAGTGTTGGTCATGCATGTGATTCTACACTAGTAGTTGAGAATGAGTCTCTTAAGAAGGAAGTCAAGGAGCTCAACCACACCTTGGCTAAGGCTTTTGGTGGTGGGACCGCTTGCTTATGTGCTTGGGTAGCCAAAGAGCTTCTCTCTACAAAGAGGGATTGGGCTATACCCCCAAGAAAGGCAAGGCCGCTTTGCTCCTCACAAGACTAGTTTTGTGAAGAACAATGGTAGCTATTGCAAGAGTTGCAAGCAAGTTGGTCATCTAGAGCATGCATGCAAGAACAAGAACACTAGTGCCTCACTCTTACAAGTTGAATGCTTCTTATATGCTTGTTAAGAGTGAGAGTGGTGTGAGTGCTAGATTAATTGGTACACCATGGATGAGCTCAAAGAAGAAAGCTATTTGGGTGCCAAAGACTCTAGTGACTAACCTTCAAGGACCCAAGCAAAAATGGGTACCTAAAGCTTGATGTCTTCTTGTAGGTAAATTACAAAGCCGGAGGGAGGCATTGGGTGCTTGATAGTGGTGCATCAAATCATATGACCGGTGAAGATAGTATGTTCAAATCACTTGACAAGAATGACAATGGTGGATTCGACTCCATCACATTTGGTGACAATAGCAAGGGTGATGTCATGGGGCTTGGAAAGGTTGCAATTTCCAATGAGAAGGATCTCTCCAATGTGTTGCTAGTTGATACCTTGAACTTCAATCTTTTGTCGGTGGCACAATTGTGTGATCTTGGCTACAAGTGCATATTTGATGACAAGCATGTTGAGGTAGTGAGCAAGGATCAAGCAAATATCATCTTCAAGGGGGTTTAGGCATGGAAGCTTGTACTTGGTAGATTTCAATGCTAGTGAAGCTCAACTTTCATCATGTTTGATTGGCAAGTCAAGCAAGGGATGGCTATGGCATAGCGCCTAGGTCATGTTGGCATGAAGCAATTGAACAAGTTGGTGAAGCATGATCTAGTGAGAGGCTTGAATGATGTCACATTTGAGAAGGATAGACCTTGTAGTGCATGTCAAGCCGGCAAGCAACATGGGAACTCACATCCCAAGAAGAATGAGATGTCAACATCTAGAGCATTTGAGTTGTTGCACATGGACTTGTTTGGCCCAACTCACTACACATCAATTGGGGGCAACAAGTATGGTTTTGTGATTGTGGATGATTACACAAGATACACTTGGGTGTTCTTCCTCTATGACAAAAGTGAAGTCTATGATCTATTCAAGTCATTTGTCAAGAGGGTGCAAAATGAGTTTGACACTACCATCAAGAAGATAAGAAGTGACAATGGGAGTGAATTCAAGAACACAAGAGTTGAAGAGTTGTGTGATGAGCTTGGAATTGTGCATCAATTCTCACCAACCTACACTCCCCATCCAATGGTGTAGTTGAAAGGAAGAATAGACCTTGATTGAGATGGCAAGAACTATGCTACTTGAGTACAATGTGAGTGAGAAGTTTTGGAGTGATGCTATCAACACGGCTTGCTATTATAGTAACCCTCTATTGCCATGGGAAGTTAGAGAAGACTCCATATGAAATCTTGAATGGAAGGAAGCCCAACATTGCTTACTTCCGGGTCTTTGGTTGCAAGTGCTACATACTCAAGAAGGGGCAAAGACTTGGCAAGTTTGACAAGAGATGTGATGAGGGATTTCTTCTTGGCTACTCTACTTCTAGCAAGGCTTATAGAGTGTGGAACTTGGCTAGTGGGCTAGTTGAAGAGGTTCATGATGTTGAATTTGATGAAACCCAAGGCTCTCAAGTTGGAAATCAAAATCAAGAAGATGTGGGTGGAGATCAATTGAACAATGCAATGAGACACATGGACATTGGTGAAATTAGGCGAGGCAAGTGGATGATGGTGATGAGGTGCAAGTCCCAACTCAAGTTGTGATTGATGACTCCAATGAGGCAAGCACAAGTGGTACTCAACATGAAGATCAAGGTCAAGCAAGCAATGCAAATGAGCTAGTTCTTCAACCTTTCAACATTGCAAGAGATCATCCTCTAGATCATATCATTGGTGATATTCAAAGAGGTGTGCAAACAAGATCAAGATTGGCTAGCATATGTGAGCACTACTCCTTTGTATCATTCATTGAGCCAACCAAGATTGATGAGGCATTGAAGGATCCGGATTGGATAAATGCCATGCATGAGGAATTGAACAACTTCACTAGGAATGAAGTTTGGGAGCTTGTTGAGAGGCCAAAGAAACACAATGTGATTGGCACCAAGTGGGTCTTCAAGAACAAGCAAGATCAAGATGGCTTAGTGGTAAGGAACAAAGCAAGACTAGTGGCTCAAGGTTACACACAAGTTGAGGGTCTTGACTTTGGAGAAACATATGCACCGGTGGCAAGATTGGAGGCAATTAGAATCTTATTAGCCTATGCTTGTGCTCACAACATCAAGCTCTATCAAATGGATGTGAAGAGTGCATTTCTCAATGGCTTCATCAATGAGGAAGTGTATGTTGCACAACCTCCCGGTTTTGAAGATGACAAGAAGCCCAACCATGTCTACAAGCTCAAGAAGGCTTTGTATGGATTGAAGCAAGCTCCAAGGGCATGGTATGAAAGATTGAGGGACTTTCTCATATCCAAAGGCTTCAAGATGGGAAAAGTTGACACTACTCTCTTCACCAAGAAGATAGAAGATGATTTGTTTGTGTTGCAAATCTATGTGGATGATATCATCTTTGGATCAACAAATCAATTCTTTTGTGAAGAGTTTGCAAATATGATGGCTAGTGAGTTTGAGATGTCAATGCTTGGAGAGTTGAGCTACTTCCTTGGTCTTCAAATCAAGCAAATGAAGAATGGCACCTTTGTAAGTCAAGGCAAGTACATCAAGGACATGATCAAGAAGTTTGGATTGCAAGATGCTAAGGCTATTAGCACACCTATGGGAACCAATGGTGGCTTGGACATTGATGATAGTGGCAAGATGATTGAGCAAAAGCTATATAGATCAATGATTGGAAGCTTGCTATATGTGACCGCTTCAAGGCCGGATGTCATGTTTAGTGTGTGCATGTGTGCAAGATTTCAAGCTTCTCAAGAGAGAGTCACTTGACGGCAACCAAGAGGGTGTTGAGATACTTGAAGGGTACTCAAGATGTTGGTCTTTGGTATCCCAAAGGGTCAAGCTTTGAGTTGATTGGATACTCCGACTCCGACTATGCCGGTTGCAAGATTGATAGGAAGAGCACAAGTGGAACATGCCAAATGCTAGGAAGATCTCTTGTGTCATGGTCTTCAAAGAAGCAAAATAGTGTGGCACTTTCCACCGCCGAAGCCGAATATATTAGTGCGGGAATTGTTGTGCACAATTGCTATGGATGAAAGCCACCTTGAAGGACTATGGGATCAAGTTCAAGCATGTGCCTTTGTTTTGTGACAATGAAAGTGCAATCAAGATGACAAACAATCCGGTTCAACATTCAAGAACCAAGCACATTGATGTGAGGCACCACTTCATTAGAGATCATCAACAAAAGGGTGATATTAGCATTGAAAGCATTGGCACCGAAGATCAACTAGCCGACATATTCACCAAGCCTCTTGATGAGAAAAGATATTGCAAGTTGAGGAATGAGTTGAACATACTTAGCTTCTCCAACATGGATTGATGCACCCCATATATGACATGCCTCTCCTCCAACATAGCAAGGTAAAGTTGGTTGTTGCATTTCATGCATTCTTTTGCTAGTTGTGTAGACATGTATACATGTGCATCTTGCTAGGCTCATTCATTGCAAATCAAATGAATTTGAAGGATATATGGCACCACTATTGTTTCTATGCTTGATTTGATCTAGGGGTGGCATATGACTTGTTTGTGAGCTTGTGAACCTAGTGTTGAATCTTTATCACTTGCTCATGATGTGTATCTCAACATGGTCAAGATAACCCTTATTCTTATGAGGTGTGAAGAAGCTTGCCCTTGGTTCAAACCGAGATACATTTTCTAGGCATGTGGTTTAGGTTTGGCCATAGTTGATTGACTTGTTTCTCTCATCTTATGCACCCTTCTTGGTCATTGATGACAAAGGGGGAGAAGAAAGTATACACCTAGGGGGAGAAGGGAGAAATTTACACCTAGGGGGAGCAAGCTCAATGACTATTTGTTGCATATTGTGTGTGCATACATGATTGATATGGAGCATTGCAAGCTAAATTCAATATTCATGCTTGTTTGGTGTATTGCTAGTGTAGAACTTGATTGATGAATTGAAGTGCTAGCATGCATAGGTGGTTTTCTAGACATAGAGTTTCACTTGTTCAAGTACCTTGCTTTTAATGTGATCTCATGAGGTATCTTGAGTTTTGATGGATGTCTAGACTCCCATGGTGCTAAGGAAGGTTTATTATCGCACTCCGATTGGTATCACGCTTCAAAGGTCAATTCTATAAACCTTAGTACCATTTTGGTTGTGGTAACTCTCACAAAAGTTTCATCTATGCATGTGTGCTTTGAAAATCGACCAAACATTTGATGCACACATGTAGTGGAGCTACCACTACCAAAACCGGTTGAAATGCTTGTCCAATCCAAGATTCATGATCAAAATGTCTTGGGCAAGCAATTCAATTTCATATTGAATTCTATTTCCATATCTTTGTGAGTTTGTTGAGGGGTTGTCATCAATTACCAAAAAGGGGGAGATTGAAAGCTCCGGTTTGGTTTTGGTAATTAATGACACTCTACGTTGCTAATGCTTTGCTCTAAGTATGGTTAGACACATAGCAACGTGACGATGGATGATGGAGCATGGTGATCATGGTGACGAACATGGTGGACATGTGAAGTGATCAAGCTCCCGTGATGAATGGAAACGCCCATGAAGATCAAGGCGAAGGTATACTTGATAGGGCTTTCCGGTTTAGTGGTCGAAGACACTTAGAGAGTGTGACCACATTTAGGATCGTTAACCGACTATCAAGAGGGGGTTTCCTCGGTTCATTCGCGGTCCTAAGTGCCTCTAGTTGTGACTTTGCATGATGCATGAGAGGCTAACTAGAGAGCTAACACTTGTCGACGTGATCTTGAGAAGATACGCTAACTCCGGTGTTTGAGAAGTGATCTACTC